>CM065324.1:5038599-5059287 GCA_033032175.1 Saturnia japonica | reverse complement strand
AGGGAATCTGCGGTTAGTCGTAACTATCTGGACTGCGGGCCAGTGGGATTGTTCCAATGGAGGCGGGAAAACCCAAACCGAAGTTCAAAGGTGATCGGACACGTATTCATTTATTCCACAAATTAAATTGTGAATGTATGTGTGATATTCACTTTTATAAAATGTAATATTATTAATGTTATATCTTTCACCGGATAATTGTATGAACCGTTACTTCATTAAAAAAAATTTTTATTCAGCACTGTACATGTGATAATAGTTTCTTAAAAAGGGAGACGCGGATAACCTATACTCTATATTACATATACAATGTACTCATTCTCATTCTCCTTCTCTCTACGTTATATCTTCCTTCTCATGAAAAAAATGTGCTAAAACCTAACGCGTAATTATCCGGTGACATGTGACATATAATTATCATAGATTTAACATTTAATTTTTTGTTTTCATATTCTATGCGTCCATCGTTTTCGCATCGTTTGATTGAGTTTGTTGTTGTTACTAAAATTAAGGTTTCTGACGTAGTACTTACTATCAACATATAATACGTGCCACCGCATGCGAGTCGTTTCCAGTTTTTTTTTCTTCAATCTGACAATATTGTTAGCCTTAAGGGCAATGGATTCATTATAGTCTTTGACAGTTTCACCGGGTTTGGACTATACTGTTAGCCTTCTCGTTTCAAGAAATAGACATGTTTAGTAATGTCTTCGATGTTTCAAATGTAGTTTTCAGAACGGACCCGTGAGAGGATCTAGGTTACATATAATTTTTTTTGTCGTTGCACGACATAGTGACTACACTCTACTTGATGATGAGCACAGTGTAATCCAATAGCATTGGCGACTACCGTGGGATCTGCAATCCATCGTCAGTCGCCGCTGTCATGCCGGCCTGCTCAAATGTCTCTTCACGTTGATCTCAATGGATTCCATGTTATAGGACGAAGGGAACACACTAGTCGGGAGACAGTTCCACAGCTTTAAAGTACGGCAGAGATAAGACGTATCAAACTTCTTTGTTCGTGCCGAGATGGAGGTTACCGTAAATCTGTGGTTCCGGAGCCCAGCACGTGTGTGTTGTGAAAAGGAGAAGCGAGAATTAGGTAGAACAGCTCTTCAGAACACTCACCATGATGCAGAAGGTAGTAGACGCTCAGCAAGGCAATGTCCCAACGCAGCCGAACTTAGTAACGTCTGCATCATTTACAATACGAACAGCCCATCTCTGCAACCTGTCCAGGGCTTTGAGCGGGTTTTTTGCGATTTGTCCCTAATGCGCGAACAGTATTCCATACAAGGCCCAACTTGTGCCTTGTAAAGCAGATACAGCTATTTAGGTGTGAAAACCCGTCGCGCCCTGTTCAGGATTCTGAATCCCAAAATGTGGCGGAGATGACACTCCCGATGTAATCTCTGAAGTTAAGGTCGTTTCGAATATCCATACCTAGGCTATTGAGGCTGTCACGCATTACTAGCGAGACGTTCTGAAGAGTGGGGAGGGGAAAAACGGATGTTTTTGGTAGAAAATGCGCAAATCTAAGACTTATTATCATTGAACATAACCAAGTGACTGGCTCCTCAAATGGATATGTGATGCAAGGATTGGTTAAGTTCAATGACAAGTTACTCCCGTCTCTTTTCTGAAGACTTAAGGTCAATAGCTAAAAGAATACAAAGAAGAAAATAAACAACTTTTAATCCAGTACGTCATGTAGTTTATGTGGAACATCAAAAGCAATTCACGTGAAAGAAAGTCGCGGGCACAAGCTAGTAAAAAAAAACGAGAGATTTTTCACTGTGTATTACATTTTGACTTACTTTGTCCCTTTATACGTATACTAGCGGTGTGCAATCCCTACCACCCCGCTTTATTACTGCATATGCACTGGCTGATTTCGGAACGCGACAAACCAAAAGAAAATCATTAATGGGATTGAATCCAACACATTAACCGTCCCAATAAAACTTCAAAAATAATTAAAATCATACCTTATTGTACCGGCCTTCGGGAAGGTTTTTTGAAAAACGTGAAACCTCTTTTATTCCTTTCTTATCAAAAGCATAAATATGAATGGGTTCTTCATACAAACTTTCACCCAAGTTTTATTTTCACCACATGTGGAATAGCACAATGAAATGATTCACTTGCAGCAAACCTGTATAATACGGAGAATTTACAATAGGTATATCGCTTAGAATATATAAACTCCTGCTAGCCGCGGTTTTACAGCGTTATAAAATAAAATAGTCATTACATTACGCCGCACTGCGTGGTTAAACAATTTAAAAACACTTCAATCTTAAAAAGAATACTGGACTATCATTTAATATGTAATTATTAGAAATACAATACATTTATTATTAAGTATAACACTATCAATTAATTAACAAACCAGATTGACAATCAAAAAACTGGTTAGTATGGCAACCTATGTCATTCCACCATTATCGCGCGTGCGCTTTTGGTGTTCCCATATTTTGTTCATAGAAACTTTCATCCCCTATTTTCTACCCTTAAAGTTTTATTTTCGCTACAACTTGTACCATATGTCCTTTCCCAAGGTCCAATCTATCTCTATACGAAAATTCATCAAAATTGGTTCTGTGGTCTAGGCGTGAAAACGTTACAGAGAGACAGAGTTACATTGGCATTTATAATATTAGTATGGATTGTTGATAATATAGATACTGTATTTTTTTAGATATTTATAACCAATATAATAGTAACTAAAATAATTGTGCTAAAATTCCAAAGATTTACATATACTAAAAATAGCCTGGGTCATGACTACCAAGCGCATGGTGATAAAGTCGTCAAAGAGACTCTTTTGTTTTTGTCACGTTTTTGAATCAGCCAGTGTATGTCCAGCTATCGAAATACTTACAGACCAACATGATAACGACAACCGGCAATAGGTTGTTTGTTTTTGAATTGCCATCATACACAATGCCTTCACTTTGCCGTCCTAAGATAAAACAATAATCCCGAACCTCGCTGTGAAGTGTGAACTTTGTTGACTTTTAATTACAAGATAATTTATTATATAACTTTTTTAAAGTTCGAAAGTTTAAAAATTCTGCTAGATATTTATGGGTAGTAAAATTAGTTTATAGTGTTCGAATATTTTAGTATTTATCATTGTAAAATAATAACCACTGCCAAAATATGTTTTATTACATCACTAATTATGCGGATCGTGAATCGAGCTCTTTTCAGCGCTACACGACTCTCGAGTGACGGTAACAAAAGATGTCGTTATGTACAGAGCTCGGCTCATGCGTACTCGTAGCGAGTCGTATGTATTTCGTATAGGTATGAATGTACAGAAACTTGCTTGTTGGCTGCCACTTAAAATATATTCTCCTACTTGTAGTATCACCAACCGCGATCCTACAGTTTACGAAAGGACTTATATGTGAATTAAGTTATATTTGTGATTATTACACGGATCTTTTATTGAAGAATAATATATATTAATTTTATTAAGTATATGAGAATTTTGTGCCAAATTATAAAACACCCAAACTTCATATTCTTTCATTCCGAGGTTCCTCCTTTTTTACTTTATTTGCCGGGACTAGCTGTCAGTTCGTTAATTTACAATATTTTAAGGAATAATAAAATTACCTAAAGTTACCAATTAAATAGGTTATTTGCTTCCGCCCCCATTTTTTTGTGAAACAGTTTATAAACCTGTTTGATACTTTGAAAATGGTAATTTAATTATAAATAACATAAAAGTAATCAACATTTTTTAAATCTAAAGTTAACAATCAATGTTTTTATTCGGTGTAAAACGGTAGACTGTAGCTTCAAAAATAAACGTGAAACAAAATAAATTAATAAAACAAAACCAAAATATTAACATTAGCACTATAAGGCGAGAGAGTCTTCCCTCCATTTTTAATAATTAAAACGTTTAAGTAAACGAAATTATGATGATACACTTCCTTCGTGAATAATAAATGCGAAAATGTACACCTCCCCTAGATATTTGCGTAGGTATCATTACCAGTCTCTTGTGCGTAATTAATCGCAAGGGCTGTCCATATAGTCGACGAGACCCTGGTTTATTAAATTTTAGCGCTTTCCAACCATTCGTCCCCGCCACCCCTCGTCCCCCTACTCATCCCCGGCAATGAATAGACCCATCACTTTTACTATTCACGGCGGCCCGATGGATTAGCGAGATGAATTTCCTGATCCCTAAGGGTTCAAATTGTGCGTGCTGCGCTCCCTATTGATGCGGATTTGTTGCGATTATTCAGTGATCGTTCGCTCTGCAGTTTTTGTGTAGCTTTAGGTACATAAATGGTGTTTATTTTCATTTATAATAAAATGTTTTCACGCGATGTGATTAACGTTTCAATTTTGCATAAATCAAAAACCCTGATGACTTCGTTGTACTGATACTAGTTTTCAAAAAATGTATAGAAGTAAAACATCGTTTAAATATCTTGTTAAAGAGTATATTTTAATACTTATTAAAATACTAGCTATGCCCCACAGTTTCACCCGTGTAAAATTTATTCAACCATCTCTGCACCGCGCCGCGCGCCGCCAACGCGTAACTTATCGTTGTTTTCAATTCCCTTACTTGCCAGATTGCTTCATATTTACGATTACTGCTCCGCTCTTTTTCTTATAGCTTGAAGTTATATAGCTTATAATCTTCCTTAATAAATAGGCTATAAAATTCATAAAAATAAATCTATATAACTGATCGTTCCAGATATTAGCATGATCAAACAAACAATCTCGTGTGCTTTATATATAACATTAGTATACTTAGATATTTGATTATATACATGTGATTATAATCAAAGGCTTAGATTAACTTACGCAAAATGACTTAGATACCTAATTCTATATTTGTTGTAACAGAATATGAGGATAAATAGATGTAATGAAAAACCAAATTTTAGAATTGCTGGTACACATTACTTTGTTTACGAGAAAATGCTTTAGATGTTCCACATGTTGCCAGGATTAAAAATGGGAATTTTATCATTACTGCTTATCGCCTACGGAAAAATGTATGATATAACATATAGCCTAGATCTTTTTTCGGATTCAGTCTTTCATTAATCTGAAAACTACAGTCAAATCAGTTCCAGTGTACAACTGATGCGGATTCTAACTCGGAAAATTAAAGTACTTTCCTGTATCATATATTATATACAGATTAATTCCCGTACTTTTATTTAAAGATTTAGATACAGCCATGCATGGTTCTTAAACCTTAATGCGTGATTTTTTATTTAATTAATAAAATTAAGTGAAATTTTTGTAACAAAATACTTGTTCTAGAAATACATCTCATAAGGAATTTTAATACTAATACAAAGTATTCCAGATCCCACACGGCGATTTGAATCGTCTCCTATATACTTACTCAGTAGGTACAAAGCCTGCTCACACATACAAGCCCGGGGGTGTAATATTTTTCACTCTAGCATTGCACCCAACAAAAACAAACCGGCCGAACGAAGCTTTAGCTCGGAGCGAGAGTTTCGCCCCCTTTTGTTCATCTACAATACGTGTTCGTTATACATTTTTTTTTTATTAAACCGGCTCGGTAAAGCACAATCGATAGCCGACGGCGACGAGCTCCCGAATCACACAGTTAATTATTGACACATCCGTTTTTTATGCTGTTCCCCGGCTCAAAGCGCCATTGTGGTCGCCTAATATTATTTTCCCTTTGTACTGAAACTGGCTATTTCCTTACCTTTGTACCAGTTTCAGTTTGGTTAGGTGATGCTATTGTTCGCAATCTCTGTCGTTTTTAAATTATTGGTTATTAACTTTCCACGACTTTTATATGGGTTGATGTTGAAAGAACACGGGTAACACGGTGTTTATTGTATTGTATTATTTAGTTCTAATTAGCATTAGGTATGTTTGTGTATCATTATAGGGCATTTTGTAAATATAGAAAATACATTGCCAAAAACCTATCGACATATTCCGACGGCAGAATCTTTGATCACATCATTATTAGTTAATCTATAAAAAAAGTTAATTTTGAAATAAGAATTATAACTTCATTTTAGCCATTTATATAAAACAATATAAGACTTATCCTAAGACAATGTTTTGTTTCTATTTCAATGGTTTTCTTTTTCGGTATAACTATAAATAAGTACCTAGGTACTGTTAGCCATAAGGGCCCTGGAGCCATTAGAGGCTTTGACAGCTTCACCGGCTTTAGGTCTATTTCAATGTGTCCTAGCACCTGAAGTAGGTCGACCCTGTGTCTTAAACAATCATCAGGTTTATAAATATTTTCTAGTAATTTTTTTTACCGTATATGTTGTATTTAATGCTATTATAAATTTTAGTCAATGCACCTACAGAGAGGAAGTCGCTTCCAGACATCACTATCATGCAGTAACGCTAATCCCTTCCCAAGATATAATACAGTGTAATCTAATGTAATCTAGGAAAAGTAATGAAAGGTACAAGTGGTTATGTTAAAAAGTACAATATATTAATGAAATATTATCACATAGTATTTAAGGCAATTGGATATGAAAGCTTCGCAGAATTTATTTTTTATTCAAAGTAGCTGTTTGCGATAATGGATAGTGAGCAGGTATTAGAGTTTATTAAAGCTGATATTTTCTTTTGATTCTAAACTTAGGAATTACGGTGAGTGGAGAACCCATGTGAGATGCATATGAGATGGTATTATCAAAAAGTAATACATAAAATGGCTTCAAGGCACGTTAAGGTCTACTGAAGTTCATATTTTAAATTAAATAATAAATATGATAATTTTAATCAAGATTTAATAATACATTACCTAAATTAGATATTATTTATATGAGTAATGAATAAGCATCGACCTGCTTTGGCGGGATCTTGTTTTATCGTGTGGTCGGTTTTTAATTTAATTTATAAACTTACTTTATTTGGCCCTTTATTAAGTAATATTGATGGTGTTTTGCGTGACATAGTTTAGATGTTGTGCATAAGTGATGTGGATTATAAATATCTAGTAACATGCATTTTGAGTTACTGCAAAAACTCCATGGACAGTTTCAAACTGCACCAAGTTATGCTTAAAGGACATGTATCCAGTGATCTTAAAAATAAATAAAAAGTGATTTAATTGGTAAATACCTACCCACTTTAGAGTGATCTACGACTTTTTTTAAATTTTGATAGTTTCCAGTGACAGAGCTTAGTAAAGCGATGAATAATTGAATAATGTTTGTGGTAATGAACTGTAGGCCGCGACGTCACTGCCCATCCCGATCTTGATAAAGGGTTGTTTCAATATCGCACACAACACGACAACTCGGGGATACGATCGCTTTCCGATAACGTTCTTTTATCACGGAACCTAATGATCCGATATGCCGTTTTTATATTAAACAAAAAGAAAAACACGACAAATTTATAGTTTACTAGCGCTGTGCCCGCCGCGGCTCCGCACACGTTTGTTACTACGCAGTAGTTATTTACATCCCGTAATTTTATTTTTACTCATATTGTTAACAATTCATACCTATACTGAATCAATTGAGGAGTGACATGCACTTCCCGTGTACAATTTTCATCAAAATCAATTGAAAATGATTTAATCTACAATTTCTAATCATTATAAACGATTCTTATAACCTGTCAATTATAGTATGATGTATGCTTCCCGTCTACAAAAATTGATCAGAATCGTTTGAGAATTGATGTTTATTTAATTTTTTGAACTTCTTTTTTTATTTTTAGAATGAATATTGACAATTCTTTTAACCCTAATTATGTAAATACTTAGACTTCCCGTGTACAAAACCTTATCAAAATATTAAATCGAAAGTTCATCAAAATCGACCAAGAATTAACGAAAATAGATTTTTTTTGATTTTTTTTTTTTTTTACGATTTCTAAAAGTAATATTGAAATTTCTTCTACCCTATCAACGGACTTGACATGAGCATCCTGTGTACAAAATTTCATGAGAATCGCACAAGCCGTTTCTGAGTTAAATCCGAACATACGAACAAACAGACAAAAAACTTATAAATTGTATATTCGTGATCAGTATCGTTCACAGTATGTCTATTGGGAAATTTGGACAAAAAAAATAATTGTACAGACAACTACAGATTAATATAGATATCACCTTTAACTACAAAATCCGTTTCTCGCATTTATTTACGTAGTTGGCTATAACTCACTCTAAATTTATTTTTGTTTTACACTGTTTGCTTTGGTTTTTTTTATTGCAGGTAATAAAATTTGTTGAGGCTTTGAAACCGTACTTGGTTGTGAGGTATGACATTATAATATTGAGTAAATGAATTTACACTATTTTAATACGTAAGAATAGAACATCTAAGCTTGGGCTATGTTTATCAGCAAAATATTGTATCAATTAAATGGTTTAAAAGTGAACAACCTACGTCTCAGTCCTCGTCGAGTATACAAAAATTACAGAGAATAGTTTCATTTCTTCTGGACAGACCAGTATCTAATGTTACATTTACCGACTGAATATTGATAATGATTGTTATCTGATTTTTTAAATGTATATTTGGCAAAGTTTTTATACTGTACTGGATTGTAAGCACAGTACAATCCAAAAACAACAGCGACCGCCGATAGATCAGAATCCATTGGCGGTTGCCGTTGTCATGTCGGCCTGAACAAATACCTCTTCACGTTACGTTTGTAGGAAACGATGTCATAAGAAGGAGGGAAGGCATTGTCCGGGATACCGTTCCACAGTTTCACGGTACGACAAAGAAAATACATTGAGAATTTTTTAGTTCGGACCGAGATGAACTGTGGCTACGGAACTCTGAGCGTGTGATCCTCTTATGGAATAGTTGAAAAGCTGTTCGAACACTTACCATTATACAGACTCTATCGTCTTCATCTCAGCGAGGCAATTTTCATGAGCAGCTGAATCAAGCGGCTCGACGTATTTAGCAACTTCCTGCAAGAGATATTTAAGCAGACCGATATGCCAGTGGCGAACGCCGATGGATTTCGACTCGGTGGTCGCCGTTGTGTTTGTATTCTCCTGTGCTTACCATCAGAGACAGTACCGTCAGTTTGCTGAGCTATAATAAATAATAGTAATATGGATGAGTGATTGTTTATACGTATTTTCTAGCTTTGCACCGAATCAATAGTCAGTTCACTTTCGATGCATTACAAGGACTATCTAAATATAGTATACTAGCGGGATAATCATGGATCTTAAACAAATACAGAATAGTAAATGGTGTACCGAGTTGTGAGTGAGTTAGCGAGAATGCGGGTGGCGCGGAGGTAGTGGATACTCGGTCTAATAAGTAGAATTGGGTCTGAGTTCCTGTCTCGCTGATTTACTCGGCCGAGCACTCGGTGATGTGTTTACTCGAGCCGAGTTCTCTCCCGAAAGCATTGTCTCGCCGTTTTACTCGGTACATGTAATCACGGCGTAAGACAATCTCTTTCAGAAAAAACTCAAGACTAAAGCGGGCACAAGTGGTTTGTCAAAACCATCTGATTTGGTGATGAAGCGCGGTAGAGAACAGAGCTTTATGGTTTACCGATTTGTATAAGGATCGCATTACATCACCGTGCGCCTCTTTGATTCCTACGCCTTTTCATGCACGCCTTCTGTGAATATTTATGTATTGATGCGGCCTTTTGAGGTACCGCCATGTAATCTTATCAGTTAGTCAGATTTAAAATATAGATTTAAGTGTAAAAGATATTTGATGAGGTGAAAACTACTTTATCCGCGTTCAGCGATTTTTGTTAGGAAAATAAAACTCATGAGTTTGCCTGACTTTGACGACACCGATAACCTCGACATGCTCGTGACGTATTGCGCTTGCGTCAGGCTAGCGACGCGTATTATACTTAGAGGCCTGCCTACATGTATACGCATATATACACTAATACATTGTATATACTCGACTGTATCATATGCGTGTTTAATTTTATGGATGGGTAAAATCTTGTGATTTCGCTTAACCAACATGCTCTGCAATAATTCAGACTAAAATTAATTAAAAAATTCCGCTTTTCACTTCTGTCGACAGTCCTTATGACTGTTGAGTTTTTTTATTGCTTGATATTAAGCCTAATATGTATATTAACATCGAATCGATATTCCGCCGGTCTAAATCACTTGAACAACGGGACTAAAACGTGATACCTACTATTGTTTCATTACATGGCGCACACTGGGGTAAAAATTGCCGCTAAAGGAAACAGACTATTGAAATTGTTTTTTTTTTTTTTTCGTTTTCGACAAGACCTTTTTATGTACTTTGAATTAGACCATAATTATAATACTTTAATGATGAGCGATCACTAGATCTATCAATCCATGCAAGTTTCAGATTTAGATGTGTTAAGATGAAGCAACAGGGTCTAATTGAAGTTCAGCTGCCATACAACGTGAATCTACTAAGACGTTCTGTTACTTAACTATGCATTATTATTTAAAAAAATATACATCAAAAGTCTTATAATTATGGTCTAAATCAAAGTATATAAACAGTTTTCGTTATTAACAATTGTATGAATCATCCCCTTTCTCTATGTGCTTTACCTGCGTGTGGTCACCCTAATAACTTTTGTTTCTAATTTTATTTGCTCGTGGTATTTTATTTATTAAGACCCCTTAAAAGTACACTCCGAAGTAAATTAATACATTTTAAATTGAGTTTAATGTACTTGATTCTGTACCAAATTCGGATGGTTGTAAAACAAGCAGAGGGACGCAAAAGGAAAATGTAGTATATTAGTAGGATGATGAGCTATCACTAGGCCTGTCAATCCATGTAAGTTACAGCTCTAGATATTTAAAGATGAAGCAACAGGGTTTAATTGAAGTTAAGCTTCCATACAACAAGAATGTGATAAGACTTTTTTTACTTAACTATGCATTATTTAAAAATAAGATATACATCAAAAGTGTTATAATTATGGTCTAATTCAAAGTACATAAACAGTTTTTGTCGAAAAGGAAAAAAATAATAATTAAATCGTCCTATTTCCTCTAGCGGCAATTTTTACCCCAGTGTGTGTGGAGGCATCGTCTCAAACTCATCGGTTACCTATCAACATCAATTATTAAAGTGTACCAAAAGGAAAGCAGACTGTCACATTGAACGTATAAAAATTCAAGTAGGAAGAACTCGATCTGTTGTATTTGACAAGGTTTCATACCCGTCCCTCGGTATAATGGAAATGACAAGACTAATGTAACAACTGCGAGCATACCGTTGGACTCGTCTAACAAAGCATTCATTTTCTGATGGCGGTAATCTCGCCAAAGGGTGGCATTGTTCGTCATTTCTCTATATACATTTTTCTCGTATTTTCTTGTTAAGAATAAAAATACTGAACAGCATTGTCGACGCCGGTCTCGCGTCGTGATCGCGCAAAAAGGAGCCCCAGGATGACAACGAAATGACGGGAGTGTCTGCGGGTGGCTTCCCCCCTACCCTCCACTCCTTGTAAAAATGTCGACTGGGGATGGGCGGCGTGCGTACAAGACAGAATTTTTACACACTACCGCCGAACCAAATAAACCTATATACCATTATTAAATCAACAAATATTGAACCTACGCTCTGCGAAGTAAGATTCACAACGCCGCATTGAAACTCTGCTTGATTTTTATAAGCACCAGCTCAATTTCGTGTTGAATCAATAAATATGTGAATAGTAAAAACTGCAGGATTTTTGCAGGAATTTGTGTTGCGAAGCAGCGAAGGGTGCTTAGTGGTTTCGGTTAGGGTAGAAAGTGTTCAGGTTTCTTATTTTAATTTCCTGCCTTAGAACTTAAAGTTGATGTTGCTTGCTCATGTCACATGTTTGTTATTTATTTATGCTTTCCAATATTATTGAAAAATCATGATATTTTTAAAACAAAGAACACTGATGAACTGTTACTCACATAAAAATATCAAGATATTCCTACACTTTAAATAAAAATTCTTATATTATGAAAAACATAAGGTAATATGTAAAGAGGAAAAATGCCTATTTTCTCTTCTTATCTATGATTATAATATTAAGTGCCTATCTTCAACCGTATATCTGTAAGTGTATTTGTATATATTTTAATGCCATTATACTATATTGTTATGTCAGGCATTTTTTTCTAAAATGTTTAGACGCCAAGATTACATACACCCTTGTATGTAAGTGTGTATTTAATATATTATGTGGTACATAATATTTGTATAAATACATTTGATTAGTGTTATTACGTTATTAGTAAGACAATAATGGCTGAATGGTAGCGTGTAGGCTGTACGGATTCCGCGTCGATAGACGTGAGTTCGAATCCATGCAATGAGCCTTAGCTTTCAGTGAAGGAAAACATCGTGATTAAACCATAGCATGGTGGTAGAGTATTTACTAAAGCCCGCCCGGCTAGCTACCACCCTCAGGCGGAAAATCTGTCAACAAGCTCCTTTAAGTATGTTCCGGCAGCTGCACTTATGAGTCAGTCCTTTCACTAGGCTTAGCGTGCTACCATCTTAGGCCGCATAACTTAACATCCAGTTGTCCTTGCGGCCAAACGCTAAACATATTATTTTTTAAAATTTCAATGAAAATTATACTGCACTTAAATAAATAACGGGTTTTTCAACAAGAACTTTCATAATAAAATAAAGAATTCAGAAAAAAGATTTAATTTTTTTGTTGTAAGTATTAAAAAGAGTAAGGTTTGGGGATTATAAATGAAAAATTATATCGGACAACTGCCCACCATGAACACGCTTACAGATGTCGCTTACATTAAAATTTTTAATCATTTTTTCGCAAAATGGCTGTTTTAATTCGTTAATCACGTCACGGATGTTGAGTTTCAAGGCTGTAATTGATTTGATTAGCTCTGTATAGACACTGTCTTTAACATAGCCCTACAAAAAAAAACTCAACGTTCATAAGGACCGCCGATAGAAGTCAAAACTCAATTTTGAATTTTTAATCGGTGACGCGAAATCACAAGATTTTACCCATCCAAAAAGTCATACACACATACGATACAGTCGAGTATATACAATGTATTAGTGTATATATGCGTATACATGTACACAGGCCGTTATAATACGTGTCGCTAGTCTGTCGCAAGCGCAATACCTACGTCACGAGCATGTCGAGTTCATCGGTGACGCCAAGGCCAAGCGAACTTATAATTGTTTCCCCTACCAAAAATTGCTTAACGCGGCTAAAAAGGTTTTCACTTCTATAATCCAGTGTTGTTAAATCACATAATCGGGCCGGCCACTTAACAGCTGAATTGCGTGAAATTATGCGATCGGGAAATTTAGTTTGTAATAAATTCATTGTTTCGGTGGCTGTGTGACTTGTGGCACCATCCTGTTGAAACCACATGTCAGTGATATCCATAATTAAACGCCAAAATTGAAGTAGTAACATCTCTCTATAGCGTAATCAATTGACTGTAGTCGCATTTCCAGCAGAATTTTGGAAAAAAAAACGACCCAATCACGCCTGCAGGCCAGGCCACATAGCGCACCATACAGTGACACGTTGAGCATGCAAAAGCTTCTCAACAATCGCTCTTGTTTTTTTAGAAGCCCAATTACGTCGATTTTGCTTGCTGACGTAAATGGGTTTCGTCTGAAAAAATGTTCTTTTCACAAAAACTAGCGGGTTGTCTATACAATTCATAAAGTTGAAGTGTCTGTTTGTAATGTCAAAATAACAGTTTTTTACTAAATGCATATGAAAGTATACACGATACCTATACCTATTAAAAAATCCCATTTTAAAATTTTTTGTCTGCCTGTCTATTTGTTCCAGGTAATCTCCGAAACGGTTGGACCGATTTTGACGTGACTTTCACTGATATATAGCTAATGATATAGAGAATAACTTAGGCTACATTTATTTTAGAAAAATAATTAGGGTTCCGCACAAATAATAAAAAAACTGGTCGTGGTGAATCAATTCGGGCGCTTAAATGGCTTATGCTGAGTAAACCATAAGATATATAACAAATTAATGTACTACATAATCATAGGCATTAAAAAGACCTACAAAAAAGTCCGGGAGAGTATACATCTATCTTCTAAGGAACACCGACAATAAGCATTTTTGTCTTTAAAATAGCCGGAAGCGGGGGAGCAAGATTCGCGCGGGCTTTCTGTAGTCCACGTGAGCGAAGCCACGGGCACAGCTAGTTTTTAAATAGAATCAGCGAATCTACGGCGATGTGAATGGTCGGCCGATTTCAATTCTTGCACCAGTTGCACGTTGTAAGGCTTCAAAGCCAAACCCTTACGTAAAATTCGCCATGTGGTCGTTGTCGATTGAGTACGTCGAGTAATTGACAAATTCGGATCTTCTTAAACACTGTGGCTCAAGGCTGCAATGTTTTCAATTGAAGGTCCCGGTCGAACACGCGTAGGTGTTGGCACATTATGTACCTACCTACCGAGCCTGTCGACTCAAAGTTATCGACTAAATTCTTAATAGCAGTCTCGGAAGGACGATTATGTTGATCGAAAATATTACGAAATGTAACTTATACAGATTCAACAATTTCATAGTGGATTTTTTATCATTTTAATGCGAGTTTCGAGCAGAATTTAATTCATTGTAACAATTGCCGAATATTTTACTACTGTTATTTCAAAACCATGTTGTTCCGATTTTTTCCTATTAAAAAAACGAAGTTCTTGTTTAAAACCCCTTTAATCGTGCGTGTAACGGTAACCTTTCCTCGCGTTTGAAGGAAAAGTTTTTTGACCTTGTAGAAATGTAGATCTACTATTACCTAGTACCTACTTATCTATATATAAATAAAATGATTGAGGTTTGTTGTTGTTCGCGCATCACGCAAAAACTACTGGATATTTTGACCAATTTTTTTTTTCTTTTACGCCTAATATACTTGGTCCTTATCTCTAAAAAAAACTATCACGATATCTTCATTCAAAAAAAAGTTATTAAAGATTTAGAAACTACAATCGCGGGTTAATACCCGCTAATAGCTAATGCTAGTTCATAATAAAATATACCCACATTCATATACCGGGCATTACAAATAAGTTGATTTAATTTTTACCATTGTCACTCAAAAAAGGCCATTTTCTTCATCGATAACAGTGAATAAAACACTCTTTTACTCACAAGAGAATAAAACCGTTTTGAATTTAGAACAAGCACGAATTGTATAAATTATGTATAAAAGAATTGCACGTATTCGTGATAGAAATGAAACTTCTTGAAATAAAAATCATTGATGGGTTTATTACTATGTGTATGGTGGTCACGATCTTTATCATCTTTATCTAAACTCTTTCTTTTTAATTTGAGTATTCATTGGAATGTTAATTTTCTTTGTAAAACTGTGTGCCCGTATTTTCAAGGCAATAAATTTATTTTCTTCCTTCCTTCTTTCTTGCTTTCTGTCTTTCTTTCATTCATTCTTTTTTTCTTTCTTTCTTTCTTTATAACCCGTTTCATGACCACATTTACACTGACTGATCTCTAAGCGTGACAAACCAAAAGAATCACCACCTAAGAAATTTTCTCGCAGTCAATGGTAAAAAGTAGAGTAAGTACATAACTCATGAATAAATTTTTAATCTCGGTCCTTGTATCCCTTGCTCCGCTCATGATTCTGCTTTAGAATCCTTCGCTGCTCTCGGGATCCAACTCAGTCCCTGGAAATGAATTACCTCCTTTTTCACTTGTTTTGTAATTTATTATTATATGCCGCGCCCGTAAATTAATATTACCTACACGAACATTTTCTATGTATTAGCTATTTTCGATTTATTAAAAATATTTTATTTGTCAATAAAATAGTTATTAATATAATGATTATTATCACTAGTATTGAATTATATTAAAACAAATTTTACTATGGATTATACTGACATTATTACTTTTCGATAAAATGTTATTTTCGTCGAATGAAAAGATCTGAGTTTTTCTTAAAGTGGCGCATAAATAAGTTCTACTTCAATAATACATTTCTTAACATTTCTGTCTCACCTTGTTACAGATCGCTTAGCTCAAATCCAAGCTGAACAATGCATGAGTGATCATCCAGAACTAAAGGAAGTGGAAGGAGCTAGCAAGTACATTGCATCTCCTAAGAAAAACAACGTCACACCCGAGAAACTGTTCAGCAAAACTAATTTCGGTATGTCCTAACTACTTCTGTGGTGTAAATACTTTTTTGGTCTTTTTATCTTTATTCTAATATGATATGTCCTATACTAGCGGTGTACGTGTAAACTGCGTAAGAAGTTTGTACGAATAATTTAAATTTTCCATCGAAGCTGAAGAAATGTTTTTTTTTTTTATAACGGTATAATCTCTGGAACTTCTTTTCAGATTAAAAAAATCCTTTTACATTTTATAGCCTACTTATTGAGGAAGGTTATAAGTAATATATCTTCACGATGCAACCCTAAGTAGCGAAGCAGTAAGCATGAATGTCAAGGAATTAGGCAAACTGTAAGCAAAGCGTACGGGAAGTGAGAACTAAGATAGGCTACACGGGTGAGACCGTACAACACTGTTTGTAGTATTCTAAAATACAACGGGTCGAATCAATTGAATGCGGAATGCGCAAGCGCAACCGACGTACACGCTTCTCGCTCCGATGCCTCACCATATTTAGATTATCAGATATGTCGATCAAAACGCAACATCCATTATACGATCTCTTTGGCCTCTCGTGTAAAATTAAACGTATTTATGTATTACAAATGCTAAACCATTGTGAATGGTGTGCGCATCTGCTCCGATGTTTGATTGTATGGAATCCTGAGATTAGATTTCGTATGGACTCATTTTTTTTTAATACTTAACGGTAGTGTTTTTTATTTGTTTTGGTTCCGTATTTATTTTAATTTTATAAGTAACAAATAGGCATGCTGTGTACCTGATGTTAAGTAGGTATTTACTTGTAATGTATAGTGTATTCTTATGTAATATAGCGAAGACAAAGCGCTCTCGAACTGCTTTATCCGCGTGCGCTGGCGTAATGATTAGTGATACGTAAATACAATGTTCTAGAAAAATATTATTCCTTAGTACATCTAAAAAAAAAGTCTGCGATACAATATATGTCTATCTCTTATATATAAGTCACAATCAGGCATTTTGTAACAGATAATTTTTGAAAATTAAAAAGTTATTTATGAACAGTATTCTTAGGCATAGAATAATAGGCCGGGGAAAAAGTTTCTTCGCATTTTTATCTGAAAACTCAAGACATTTTTTTTTTTTCAAAGTTTACATTTATTTACAGTATATATGTGCCGTTTTGTTCGATGACTTTCTGCCATTTTCCAGGTAGAGACATGATCCCGTTGTTGTAGAAACTTTGGGATTTCTGATCAAAAAAACGCGACAAATAGTTTTGGCAGTCCTCTCTTGATGTTAACTTTACAGAACCTAAGTAATTCGGAAGAGACCGAAACAAATGAAAATCTGAAGGTACAAGGTCCGTGCTATGTGATGGATGCACTAACACCTCCCAGCCAAACTCTCTTAATTTTTGCTGAGTGGCTAAAGATGTGTGTGGTCTAGCGTTATCGTGATGAAAGACCACATCCTTTCTTGTTGATCAATTTCGGCCGCTTTCTCTCAACTGCTTCCTTTAATCTCATCAGTTGTTGGAAGTAGAGATCCGAATCGATGGTTTTGCCGGGGGGTAAAAGCTCATAATGAACAATGCCTTTCCAGTCCCACCATACACACAACATCACCTTATTTCGAGTTAGCCCAGGTTTAACCACAGTCTATGAAGCCTGGCCGACCTTAGACCACGACCTTTTTCGCATGTTCTGGTCGTACGTAATCCACTTTTCATCGCCAGTTATCATCTCATCAAAAACGGCTCGGAATAATTACGTCTCAATAATAAATCGCAAATGAGTACACGGTTCATTAGGTTTCTTTCAGTGAGCTCGTGTAGCACCCAAATATCGAGCTTTTTGGTATAGCCAGCTTTCTGCTTTAGCTTTTAACGGGTTAAAACTGTTTTGTGGTCAATTTCCAGTTCTTCAGCTACATCGTAACTACTGATATGTCAATATTGCTCCACTTTTTGAAAAATGGCGTCCATTTTATTCATAACAGGGCGACCAGAGCGAGGTGCATCTTTAACATCAAAATTTCCGGACTGAAAACGTTTGAACCAACTTTGTGCTACTCTCACTGACACTGCATTAGGTCCATAAACATCACAAATTTTTTTTCACTACTTGAGTTGCATTTTTGCCTTTTTTGTAATAATATTTTAAAATGTATCGAATTTGTTCACTAGATTCACTTATTTTTACAGAAAGAAAAACAAATGAAAAATAACGGGAAACATTTTTTTTTTCTTAATTTTACCAAAACCAGCCAGATACAAATAGTACAGTAAAATAAATTTTATAACAAGTTTATACCTACGTTATGCGAAAACACTTTATGCCCAATACATTTTTTATCCTCACGAATGAAAGTTCCTTAATTATTAAGAATTTTTATGAAGATAATGTTTGCCCTTTATAGCATGTTATTTGGACACATAGTTTGTGAGATAATGGAAAATTAAAATAATTCAACACCCGGCTCGGAAGAACAAGGTGCGGTGAAAACCAATATAATTTTAATACTACAAGAAAATGTTACTAAAAATATTGTCTAAGTATAGTGTAAAGTATTATGAATTGTCAGTCAGTGATTTCTTTTAAATTATACGCGGGTGAAACCGCGGGCACAGCTACTCATCTTACATGGGAGACAAGTTGAAAAAATATTCAGCTGAAAGCAGCAAATTGAAATTCAAAAAGCCACCAAAATCGTATTAGCGTAGCAAGAGAGATTAATGAATGATACTTTTTCGATGATTTTATAGTTTTTACTGTCGTAAAACTTATAAAAATAATTTAACAATAATTCGAATGGGCGAAAATTAAAAAATTAGATCTTTTGGCGCTACCTTTAAAATTTGCGCACATACTAAATGGCACCCATAATTTTCATGGGACACTTTTTCATACATAGAAATGGGACTCCTTAGTCTCTATCCTCCACAGTTCCATCAAACCCACTTTAGGAATGGATATTCTTTACTAATGTCACTATAAATGTCACGTGTCAAAATACCTTAGGTACTATTTTGAGTTATAGATATTCATTTGCTTGTGGAACGCAGACGGAAACGTTTGGTAGACATAATAAAATGTATTACTTTTATTTCAATGTAAGCTCATGAATAAAATGTGACCAAAGTACAGGGCCACGGCCCCAGTGGAGGACGTGAGGCGTGTCGAGCATGATCAAAGTCTCGTCCAATCGTCACCATTCGTGTGAATTATAGGCGGAGTTTGACACGCGTCGCGCCAACCTTACAGTAACTTATACGGCCGCGCTACACTCTCGGCACAAAAAAGTATTGTGTGCACTCGATGCACGCACGTAAGAAGATATAAGTACTTCCATGAGTGCCACTAGAATTACTTTCAGGGAGGTACATCAGCATCTACACAATCTACATAATAGATTTACATATGCAATAATACTAACAATAATAATATTAGGTCCTTACATATGAAATTGGCGTTTTGTAAGGGAGGAATATAAAGTAATTTTTTTTTTTTTTTGTAAAATATATTTAATTAATCAACGTATGCACCGTTGTTATCTATGCACTTTTGCCATCTCATAGGTAGTTCATTGATCCCTTTAGTAGAAAAACCATGGGGGCGAGAATCAATAAACTCTTTGAAGGCGGTTTGGACTGCCGCATCGGAGTTGAATATTTTCCTTGTAAGAAGTTGTCCAAATTCCAGAAGAAAATAGTAATATGTTGGAGCAAGGTCCGGAGAGTACGGTGGATGTCGCAGACATTCCAATTGTAGCTCATCTAAGTTAGTGGTTGTTTGTTGTGCAGTGTGTGGGATTGCGTTGTAGTGAAGCAGCAGTGGCCTAGAGCGATTGACCAATCTCGGTTGTTTAGCAGCTAGTTCTTCCTTCATGGTTTGACAATAGATATCTGCTGTAATCGTTTGACCAGATTTTAGAAAGCTGTAGTGAACGACACCGGCGCTAGTCCACCAAACACTCACAAGTAACTTTTTCTGAGTCAATTTTCGTTTAGGGCAGGATTTGGTTGGGTCTCCAGGGTTCAGCTATTGCGACGAGCGCTTCCGATTATCGTAGAATATCCACTTTTCCTCACAAGTAATGATTCGATTTAAAATCCCTTCATTATTGTCTCGGTTGAGCAAAGTAACACTGCAGTCGACGCGTGTTTGCAAGTTCGATTCACTCAATTCATGAGGTACCCATCGTTCAACTTTTTTTACTTTCCCGATTTGCTTCAAGTGGATTAATACAGTTTTATCACTTACCCCGAAGCCTGCAGCAATCTCTGAAGTGCTTTGTTATGGATCCGCTTCCACAATAGCCTTTAATTCTTCATTTTCCACTTTGGTCTCCTGCCGTCCACGGGGTTGGTTCTGAAGGTCAAAATTTCCAGAACGAAAACGTTGAAACCAAAAACGTACCGTGTTTTCTTTTGCGATACCAGCGCCGTACATATCATTAATCCTTTGAGCTGTTTCTGCAGCACTGGTGCCACGGTAGAACTCGTACTCGTATATAATGAAAAACAAATGAATGACTGTTTTCAAAACTCAAATGTACCAGCTAAATGAATTAAAATTTGAATTTGGA
>CM065324.1:5015361-5038499 GCA_033032175.1 Saturnia japonica | reverse complement strand
TTTTACATCACGAAACTTATCAAATGTATGTATCCCCTCATTATATTGTATTGTGTAGCGTCGCACATTAGAAGACTCGCAGTTAACTCGCGGCGGTTGTGGTGTTCCTATAAAGCTCGGAAGTCGAGCGGTGCGAGTCTTTCCACTTCTAGAGTTATACAAAGTTGTTATGCTGCCAGATTATAGCTTGGTAAATATAGGTGGTCGTCAATGTGAAGTATTAAAGCAATAAAGAGTTTCTTACAATTGGTTTAATGCAAGAGTAGAGTTCTAATTCAATGCAGCATATCAAGTGCTACAAAAAAGAAAACAAATTTATTAAAATTATTGTTTTATTTAATTTATGGTAAATTAATTTTTAATAACTGAGTAACAAAATTACAGAGATTTGCCAAGTCGTTTTAAAGAGATATCACGTAACCATAATGCAACTTGCAATGGTCTAGAGTCTTTTTGTTAATCTCTTTTCTTCATAGACAATATTTAATTGTATTTTATATTTAATGAGTTAATCAAAATGTAAATAAAGAAAGCCTAGTTTTAATCAAGTAAACTGTGTAAAATTAAAAAAAAAACTGTCAAAATCGCTTTCATACCAATTTCTATCATGTTCTTTTATATAGTTATTCCAAATTCAAGAAACATAATATCATAAACGTTTTCAAAAACTAAGCTTTTGTTACAGGGCTCACCACACTCAGTTCCCAAGCCCACAGATATGACCATAGTCCTTACAACGATTCAATGGATGTCGTTCACCATGATATTCACATCGAGCGCTCTCTATCATATCCCTGTCCTGATCTCACCAAAAGAACCAAGTGTTGAACATGTCACTGAGATGCTTGACAAGTTTCGGGTAAAAAAAGAACCATTTTACCACATTATTATAGAAAGGTGGCGGATATAATACTCATATGCAAATTGATACAAGGTTTCATAGAATCACCAAAATTCTTTCAAAAATTATCGTTATGCAAACCCATGTGTGCAATTAATTGACAATCTTCAATTGCCAAAAGTAAGAACCCATAAGTTAACATTGTCCCATATACCGCATGCTTTCTTTCTGAAGTAATATATATGATACATTTAAAATAGATTTATTTGTAATTCTATGGCCTCAACTAGGAATTCATTATATAATTTAAATGTTTGAATTTTAATTCTTTTTTTCTTTGTGTTGAATATTGCAAATTTAATTAGTGTTCGATCATAATATATTTATAAAATACCTAGTTATATTCTGAGAAAGACTGATCGACTCCAGTTTTGTGATCCTTAAACAATCTTTTAATTTTCATTTAAAAATATTGATTGGGGTCACCATTTATGAGAAAAGTTTCCAACGTTTTTAAGGATAAGTAAGAATTGGTTTTCAAATAATTTTTTTATACTACTAAAGGTGGCAAAGAAACAGTCAGCCCTCTTGATGGTAACCAGCTACTGCAATATATGGATCCTTGTAATACCATAGGTATAACTAGCCCTTTGCCGATCCCCCCTATCGCAAGGAGCTCTGGAAACCCTTCTCACCTTGGAAACACAACACTAAATTTTTTGCCTACCATCTTCTGTATTGTGGAGTTATTCTAGCAGTCAGGCTGCCCCTAATAAAGAAAAATCTCCTAAAAAATTATCTGTGCCCTATGTCTCTTTATCGTGAAATTTTGGAAAAGATCACCTTCCACCTTTGCTATGTTTAACGTAGTGTTACTAGCTACGCTCGGGGCTTCGCACACGTTTATTTTGATTTTTAAGGAACTTGGTGTTCTGCTACTGATAAAAATAGCATGCACTCTAAGATTGTTTTTCATTTTAAGCAATTAATTAGTAGCAAAAATTTTTCATTAATTTATATTTCACCTTGAATAACTTTCGAACCAATAGATTTATCAAAAAGACATAACAGGTCTTTTTTTAAATCCTTTTAATTCCCAACTAGATATATCAGCCATTACAAGATGCTGATCCTGTAATAAGTTATAAAATTTGAAAAAAATAAATAAATGAATGCTACATATTTGTATATGAAATGGAGCATTGTGATAAAACAGTTTTTAATATCAAGATTTAATTTACAAATAACAGAATTTAACTTGCCTAATCCTCAACTATATTGTCAAAGCAGTTTATGAAAAAAAAAAGAATAAATCAATTATTGAAGCAGAGCAGCAGGATTGTGAACATCATAGGACCGGTTGTTCTGACAATCTTTAGAGAAGACGTAGGAGTATGACCTGACACTTTGCATTGACTGACCTTCGCCTGACAGAATGATGATAATGATATAGGATAAGAGTTTTATGTTTCTTCGAAATTTAATGTTAGATTAATAATGAATAGTTCAGTTATTAACATTTTTCACAAATTCGTTAATCTCCTATTAAAGCCAACATGGACTTTCCTAATACCACCCTTCGCCAAAAAATTGCTGGAAAAATACAACCAAATCAAATATCATCGCTGAAGACCATCATTATTGCTGGAGCTCCGGTTACTTCTGACTTAATAGCTGCACTTAAGGTAAGTAGGACCATTTTCTCGTATGCTAATTAAAGAAAGAAAAGTAATTTAATTGTCACAAACACAAATCATACGAAATAAATAAACAAAGTACCCGATTTTAATAATAAAGCAATTATAAATTAAACTAAAAATACAAAATTATTATCTAATAACTAGATTACTCCAGTCACATTAACAATGAATATAAATATTTAGTATTGTATTAATAGTGTTACTAGAATTAGTAGAATAATAGAATCATTCATTTTCCGTTTTTATTAGGTATGACTCAGCTTTACGGTTCAATTTTTTAATGTAACAAGATAAAACGAAAATTAAAATTTATAAATTTCGTATCATGATTAATATCTTATTATATTTAGATAATATTATGCATTACAAGTTTATCTAGATAGGTATTTTTCTTTTTTCTTTTTTATACACCAGCATACTCTTTCACCCAGATATTTTATCTGCACACTATTTTTAGTGCGCTCCACGTATTAAGTGAATAATTCTTGTATATTAAAAGTAATTGTTTTTTTTTATTGTATATTACATTTTATGAATGATTTAGATGAAATTTGTAATTAAATAATATTTTGCTTTCCGAATTACCTAAACGTGTTTCCGAAAGACACCGAAAAAATCTCGGTTGCTAGGATATAATAAAATACTAAAGATAAAATAAATAATTGTAGGAGAAACTGTCAGATACTGCACACTTTTCTGATGGTTACGGAATAACGAGACAAACGGAGCCGTCGCATTACCAGACAGAGAGACGCCAATAACTTCCAACGGAAGAGTTACCAATATTTTGTATTACAAGGTAATTATTATTAAAAAACATTGGATTCCATACGTGATAAGCACATACACATGTATCCATAAGTAGCAGCTATTGTATTTCCTCTGCTATTTAGTGATTGGCGGTAATATTCACACGTGTGATGCGAAAACGAGGCATTCAGTGGAACCAGTAATCATTTACTGAAATGAGGGATATCCGGGAGAGGCTATTGCTATAATTTAAATACCCTGCATTAAATTATAAAGACTAATAAATTCCAGCTTCTCGACGACAACGGAGATGAAGTAAAACCTGGTAACAACGGAGAACTTTACCTGAAAGGAGAATGTGTTTTAAAGGTACGTAGTAAGTTTAATGGTTAGCGCTCTCAACTCTGCTTTTTTCTTTTGTTTTGTGTTTTTCACAATACGTTGGGTTACCACGAGAACCTTTTTTGAAGAGGTTAGTTATCCGTTTACTAATTAAATTCAAATCACTAAATTTACGCGGATATCGACAAATCCGAATGTTATACTTTAGAGCTTGGATTGGTTTATTCATTCCAATGATTTTATTAACCATTCCACCATTATGGCCAATTTTGTGAATGCTTCATTTAAATAAGGACAAGTTTAGTAATTATAGATCTACCATCATTTAGCCTAGAGTCGATTCCGTATGAGCTGCTGTTGGGGTTGCTATCAATGGGAATTAGCTGTTAATATGTACTTTTGTTCTTATGTACTAACGTAATTGTAACACTTACAGAGTTATGGAAAAATATTTGTTTTGTTATTATAATGCCTTCAAACCTAACTGTCCCGACAGAAATTTCATTTAAAACTGTTTATATTTTAGGAAATCAGTAATGTGGTTCAACAGAACAAAAAGCCATTAGAGAGGCTTATTAGGGGGAGTTACTTTTTTTACATTTAATTTTTTTTTTTAATGTCTACAATTTCTAGTACGTTAATTTGTATTCTCTTATGGTTTATCAGTGTAAGCCATTTAACGCCCGAATTGAATACCAGACCAGTTTTTTTATTATTTTGGGACCTTCATTATTTTTCAAAAAAAAGTACCTAATTTACCCCTAAAAAAGGTTTTAAATGAAATTTGTAAAACGGTCCAACCGTTTCGGGTTTGGAACAAACGGGGACAACAAAAATTTTTTTTTGTTTAAGTATCGTTATATTTCAAATCATTTGGTAAATAAAACTTTGTTTTGATATTACAAAAACATCCAATTTTATGATTTGTAAGATTAATACAAGTTGGTAATAAAAAATAATTTTAAGATTGTAATTCCCTGGGGTTGCTTCAATGAAAGTGTAATTTGTAAATTGTTCTAAATGGTTCTACCTAATTGTAACACTAAATCAATACATTAAATTAGTATTGTTAGGAATAAAAAATAATTTAAAAATTCTTACTTTCAGATAGCTCCTGAAGAAGTAGAAGAGAATCAGCCAGTACCAGGGCAGAGAGTTAGTTTTCACTACATACCTTCAGTTGGTCCACATAACAGCATGCACCAGGGAACAGATACTACCTGTTAAGTTGAGTAATTCCTAAACTGTTTATATCAGTGAATTTACAAACTTATTATACCTTATGTTTAGTAGTCTAAAGGTGGCCAATACCCGAATTTTGTGGAACCTGCAGTGGAAGGCAATTCAATGATAGGGTAAGCCTTAGCGGGCAGCACAGCCTATTTTTGGGGATCTATCCAATAGACCATTTCCTAAATGATATAAAATCTTAAACTACGTTTCAAATAATAAAAAATTGCAGAGCATTTTTGTTTGTATGTAACTTCAGTAAAAAATGTGTGGAAAATTCAAAACATTCAAAAAAATTATCTGTATACAAAAATAAAAGAATTTATTTTTATTCAAATGAATTGAAAAAATAAAGTCTATTTTGCAAAAAAATAATACAAAGCAAATAAATTGGGATAAAATTTAATTTAATTTTTTTTTTAATTTATAGCCCAGTTGATTGGTAAAATTTATTGCTGTGGTGCGTTGGCTTGTGAATAAAATTTAAAGCGTCTGACTTTAAATTTTTACTCAAATGGGTAGTTAAAATTAAAATTATTTTATGTTTATTTATTGAAAGAATTCGACAGTATTTAATGGGTCAAAAAATTCAAAATATTGGGTTTGCCAACAATTTTTAGTTTTCTAGGAGCAATAGACAACTTTTCTAAAATGATGAGAAAATTTAAATTTTAAAAAATAAAAAAAAAAAATAAAACCATCCTTAAACTTTTTATTTCAATTAAAAAGAATCGGGAAATTTATTTCTTAAAAAAATATTCGTTGCAATCCCCGGGAAATATTCCTGAATTGAATAAATTGGAAAAATCGCTAAATTGCGAGAGGAATCTGCCATTTTTTTTTTAAAAAGTTATGGCTTAATCCGGTTCTGGCGGCCATGAATTAATCGGCCGATATTATTTCCCAACAAAATTGTTTAAAAAAATTATATGTATGAAGTCGCACCATTTTGGAAAATACTTATAGGTTCAAATTTTAGTTCGGAAAGAAAAAAACCTTAACATACATTACCGGTGGAATTTACATAAAATTTATTATCCCTTTTTATTTTCAAAAAAAGGGTCCGAAATTTATTTAAAAATTACTTTCGAGAATTCGGGCTTTTCTGTTTTGACTTTTCCCTGCAAGCCAGAAGGAATTCTGTTTTTCTTCCATTTAATGAAAATGGGCTTTGTCGGAAACAGAATCTGTTAAACTCGAAAGGTTCCAACATTGTTTCAAGAAAGCTATGTAAAATTGGGCATTTGGAAACCCTGCACAAGTTAATTTTATCGGGGAAAAAATCTTTAACAAAATGGACGTGATTTCTGACAAAATTATATCGCTTGGATCAAAACCAGGATTATGTTGAACTGAAGCCTAATTTTCAATTGCTTCCTTTTTTGACCGGGCTCCCCACTTTTAATCCAACCAGTAGCTTCAAACTTTCTGACCCACGATCGAATCATACTTTCCTTCGTACACTGATTTACGTCATGTAATCCAAACTCACGCCGAAATAAACGTCGAACAATAGCGCACGAATCTCCATTTTTACGCAGAATGCACGCTGCGCTCCGGTGAAGCGATCCATCGCGACTAAATTTTCGAGAACCGCCACCCGCGCAGCGCCCGCTCATAAGGTTCAAACGCAAGAGTGTTTTTAAAATCGTACGCCTTTTCTGGCTCACTCTGTAGGTCACCAGTTATGTATTTACTTATGCTTCCCGTATACAAAATATTAAAAGAAACCATGAAACTGCTTGATTATTTTCGGACATAAAAGCAGACAGGCAAATATTTTTTTTAAATTATATATTCTTTGTCAGTGGTATCTTTATAGTAGATGATATCTGTAAAATCGAAAAAAATGCAATATACAGACACAAGATAATATAGATTATATAGTATTGTTTTATTTTTTATTTTAGCAAACTTAGAAGACTACAAACGTCTACGAGGTGGAATAGTGATAGTGAAAAGCCTGCCTCACACACACACCGGCAAACTGAAGAGAAGAGAATGCAAGTTACTTATAGAGAGGCTCATCAAAGAAGAACAGGATTCTTAAATCAATAAAGTAAAATAAATATTACATTTTCGTTTTATTTGACACTAAGTCGATGTATACTAATACAGTGCAACGATTGTAAAATCGGTTCATACGCAAGCTTGTCAGTGCCCCATAGTTCGTTGGAAATGAAGACCTCCATGGGGATATGGAACTCCCTTCGATCGCATCTTAGATGAAGAGCTATTTGAACCACCCGAATTCCCGAGAAGCATTCCACCAAAACATACACCCCTGACTGCAATGGTCCGAAATGAAACGGAAACGTCAGCCACAGAGCATAACTACTATCTGTACGGTTAATAAAATTGTAATGACTTTTGTAATGTCTAAATAACTACTTTTTTACTAAATGCATATGAAAGTATACACATATCAAAAAAACCATTTTTAAATTTTTGCTAGTCTATCTGTTTGTTCCGGTTAATCTCCGAAATGGTTGGATCGATTTCGATGGGACTTTCACTGGCAGATAGCCGGCGTTATAAGGAGTAAAAAGGGTAATAAAATCATAAATTACAATTTCTTTGAATAACATTATTTTATGTGTGGATTGAATATTAATACGTTATTTGTCATATCTATTCTTAATAGTGGGGGGAAAGCAAACGTTTATTCAAATATTACATAAATCAGGCTTCATCATTTATTTACTAAACTGTACCGTTTATATTTGTACCAGAACAACGTAAAACTTTCTAATAGGTGCTACGAAATATGATATCGTAAATATTTGGTATAAATACGCAATATAAATAAAAAGTTGCATCCAAGTCCGGTGTATCTGTAAAAGCCGCAGCGGCTTCAGGACCATTAAGGCTAGCAGTGTAGTCAGATCTAAGGGGAAAAAAATGCATATCCCACCGATTATCTCAATAACAAAAACATTTTAACCTAGCTGTGCTCCACGGTTTCGCCCGCGTTATTTTTATTCGACAAACAGCGCATATCCTAATAACAATTATAATACTAGCAACACTGGTGCTTGTTAATATGTTCTATAACCGCTACTTGTCACTTGTATGTAATCTTTACAAGATTAAATATGTCTTTCAAACGTAAGTCTACTTATTATTATTACTATGGACTATTATACTAAGGACCAATATTTTTTGTAGAACATTGTATTTACGTATCCATTAGCCACTACACCAACGCACGCGGATAAATCAGTCGGAAACACTTCCACTTTGGACTTGCATAATAAAACTCTTGAAAAAAGTTTTGAAGGTGGTTTGGACAGCCTCATCGCAATTCAATTTTTTTCATTGCAAGAAATTGTCCAAATTCCGAAAAAAAGGAGTATTTTGAGTGTAAGAGACATTCCAATCGCAGTTCCTTTAATTTAGTGACCGTCTGTCGTGAAGTATGGGGTCTAGCATTGTCCTGAAGCAGCAGTGGGCTAGATATATTGACCAGTCTCGTTTGTTTAACGACTAGCTTTTCCATCATGGTTTGTAATTGTTGATAATACAGATCTGCCGTTATTGTTGGCCAGATCTTATGAAACTGTAGTGTATGATACATGTATGTGTGTATGGTCCACCAAACACTCACCGGTACCTTTTTCTGAGTCAACTTTTGCTCGGTACAGGATTTGGCCGGTTTACTGGGTTGTTACCACAGTGATGAGCGTTTCGGATTGTCGTAAAGGATCCATTTTTGTCACAAGTAACAATACGATTCAAAATTCCCTCGTTATTGTGACGGTTCAGTAACCACGATCACCTTTCTTCATTATCACTAGGTTCTCCGGCCGTCCACGGGGTTTGTTTCGTGGGTCAAAATTTCCAGAACAAAAACGTTGGAACCAAAAACTTACTGTGCTCTATTTTCAGTAGCTTCCCCATGCACATCATTAATCCTTCCAGCTTGTTCTGCAGCGCTGATGCCATGGTGCAACCATATTCATAAATAACACGATATTTAATGTTTACATTTTGTGATTGGAACGATGTCAAAGAAAAATCAAATGGTGCGAAAACAAACGAATCACTAAACTAGATACACTAACTTATATTTAAATTTGGAATTTCTAACCAATCTGAGATTAAAGTGCCTAGTTTAACAATTAGCCAATTTTATATGTAAGAACCCAAGCAATAATATTTTTGAATCCGGTAGCTTCAGATATTAACGTGTTTAAACAAATAAAAAACAACTTTATTATATTAGGAGTATTTATAGTATAAATGTAGAAAAAATATGAATGCTATGTTTTAAACATAATATTATTTTAAGTAAAAAACCTGAATATCTTTGTAATAAATGTGACTGCTATAACATTAATACTAGATTTAAAATAAGAAACATTATATGCATACAGACCACAGAGTTCTGGAGGCTACAAAGATGGTTTCAAAAATTTAGAATTATATACCTCCCCTTTGCTTTTAAAGGTAATTTTGAGGTATATAAAAATAATAGCATTTAAGATTTATATAATTTTAATTTATGACAGTTCGTAATTCCCAGGCATATTAATTACTTTATTATTATGTTATTAACATTTTTTAATGGATGTTCAGCCATAGCTTCTTTGTTTATGAACCGATGAATGATGAATGAATTTCATTGGCATTGGTTCTTTAATTTCAAGATACAAAGGAACTCTTCAAAATCATTAAAATTGTTTTTCTTTTTTTGGTAAAAATTATCTTGTTCCGTTATTTTAAATATTTTATGTTAATTATTATTTCTTTTTTACGTTTTTGCATTTTGTTTGTATTTTTTTTACGACAATAAATCTATTTTTGTCCTTCTTTCTTTTTTCTTTTTCAACATTCAACATAGTTACTTAATTTTAAGGGTAATCTCACGTATTAGTATTAATATTGCGGTGAAATAAAATACTATAAAACTATAGAACTGTAAAATAAAACAATAAATAAATTACAAATTATTCTCATGACGACTCATTAACAAACAGAGTTCGTCAACAACAATTTATGTCACAAGTTAGCGCTTGGCGCAGATGGAGGATTCATTGTAAAAGTTTTGAAAAGCAATCAACATGTTTATTTGTTTTTAATGATAGATATTCAGGTGGTGTTGCATTTAGAGCTATATTGTTCTTTATTTGCTTACATTAAAACACACAATAATAACAGATGCATAGTCAAAGCATATTATATGTACAAACAAGTACAACGATTTGAAGAACAAGTCGGTGGATTATCGATCTCTCGGTGGTCGCCATTGTGTTCGGATTGTACTGTGCTTACCATCAGAGACAGGTCCGTCAATTTGCTGTGCTACTATTTTAAAAAAATTGGTAGTTCTTCGGCGCTGGTTTCCATCGTGTCAGAGTATAACAGTATGATATAGAAGTACTATAGATATCTCCAATACGGCAACAATATCTTCTGGATACATTTTACTTCGTGATACCTACATCCATACAATTAATAAAATTGAAGTGTCTGTTTGTAATTTCAAAATAACAGTTTTTTACTAAATGCATATAAAAGTATATACGTGATCGTCGTACGTGATGATCGTGATACGATACCTATAACAAAAAGTGATTAAAAAAAAATTGTCTCTCTATTTTGGCTAATCTGCAAAACGGTTGGACCGTTCCTGACGTGACTTTCACTGGCAGATAGCTAATGTTATAAGGAGTAACTTAGACTACTTTTATTTTAGAATAAGAATTAGGGTTCCGCGCAAATAAAGTAAAGTGGTAAGGGTGAATCAATTCATGCGCTTAAATGGCTCACGCTGAGTAAACCATATGAGATATATAAATTAATGTACTATATAATTGTAGATCTAGAAAAAAATCCCTGAATGTATATGTCTATCTACTAAGGATGACCCACAATATGCATTATTGTCTTTAAACTCACCGGGAGTGGGGGATTCGCGCATTTCCACGCGAATGCAGCCGCGGGCACAGATAGTCATCTATATTAATAATATGTAGTTCTGTCTGTACACTTCATTGATAACGTAAACTGATGACGAATATCACATTACAAAAATGTTATCTGTCTGTATGTAACTAACAAATTTATAACAAAAACAACATTTCCTATCTGTTGTTTCTGTGTTTGATGATACGTGCTCTCGTACACACATAAAAAGTGATTCACTCGAGCGATCGCATCAGTGCGAAGATAACCGGCCGCGACGAACGCTTCACTTGATTCGCTAGTATCTGTTCCTGCGACAATACTTCTGGGTGAGTTACTGTACACTGCTCGCTCTACGATCCCTTTACCGTACAGCTTGAGAAGGTTATGTGAATCTCCTACTCAGTAAAACCCCAAATCCTCTCGTAACTGAAGCCTGGTCGCGGGATCGTTTGCTCGTACAATGTTTGCTGAAACTACGAGTTTGAGATTGTGGCTATAACGCTAAACCTATAACGACAAAAAAAAAACCTTTTAACAACGAAAATTACAACGCAATATTATTCGACAGCGATTTTTGGTAGGGTGAAGGTATTTCACCAGTCAAACTGCTTCAAGTAGAGAGAAATAGAAATATATTTTTGTGCCTGCATGACGTGTTCATGAATCTTTATTTTTCAAGGATTATTGAAACAGAACTTTAAAAAAAATCAATAATAATAATAAAACATTGTTTGTGAAACCTTTACGTGCGTTTTAATTAAAACTTGTTTGGTCTAGTAGCGTTTATTCAGTTTATAATTTATTGATTTTTATTAATAATATCGACGCAAGAAAACGTATTTGGCGTAAGTAGCCAAAACCCAACTTTTATACAGAGCCAAAAAAAATTCTTTAAAAAAAAAAATTTCAGTGACATAAACCGGATTTTTTGTACACATCTTAGTTAAAATAATATTCACTAAATACAACAAAAACATTTTTCCTAAAGTTATGAGATGTAGGTTTATTACTACTTACAGCATTAGACTTTTTATTTAAAGAACTGAGAATGTCGTAAGTAGTTTATTGATTTATATGAAGATGGCTAATTTCTATATACATATTTCCTGACGTATTAAATGCTTTACTTGAAATATTTTAACAATTAAGAGATGTAAGGGACTATTTACCAACGTATTGTTTTAAATTAAGAAAATGTTGGATGTTTAGTAAAACTAAAATGCTATAAGTTAGTTACGTCACATTTGCATTCTACGAGAATGCAAGTAATATCAGGTGCAAAATACAAATCGCACTTTTACTGTAAGTAGAATAGCACAAAAAACATACTTGTTTAGGAAACTTGCAGCAATTTGAATGTGTTCATTTTTTTAAATGTTACGGCTAATTAGATTTTTTTTCATCGTAACGGTATGAGTCCCAGACCATTTGACGCAGAAAAAAAAGGTTCTAAGTGTGTTTTTAGTTTACTTACGACATTTTTGCTACTTACAGCAAATAAGTTTTCTTGGGTCTTTTTCTGACTGACTATACTGTTAGCCTTAGGGGCTCTGGAGCCTCTGACGGCTTCTACAGCTTCACCGAACTTGCTTTTCTTAGGTCAATATACAGTCTTATTTATACCAAACGTTACAGATATCTACCTCTAAATGCTAAGATAAACTATTCAGTTTATAGTATTATGCTTACTTGGTTAATGCTAAATTTAGATATATTGGTTGATGAAAAGAAGCAGCTAGTGAAAAAAGGAAAGATGCGCGATACCTTATCATTACTAGCGAAAATGTTCACTTCCTTCTCTGCAAGACCAAATAAACACACAGGGAAAATATTTTTTCTATGCTACGTCAGCAGAAACGAGCAGTCTTGCAGCCCGAATCAAGGTTAAATTGCAAATGATACATACTAGGTACACTGACGTTAAGATAAGTGCAGGAGCGGGATGCGGAGTAAGAGGTTACCTTCCAACATATGATTAAATAAGAGTAACCATATAATAAACATGATATTTGCTACGTGAAGAAATGTTTGAGGTAGTTAATTCCCGAATGGCAGAATAGGCGCGGTAGAACTTTTTGCTTAGAGAGCCCAAACCTAATCTCAATTGAGATAAATTTATTTTCATTTTCTTTACAGTAATGGTAAATATTTTACAAACGTCAAAAAGGACATTTAAATTTCAGAAATGTCACACGCAGTGGTAAGAGGCGAGCCTACCGCAGCTCAGCTGTATTTAGATCGAGTCCTGGATGAGATATTATCAGCTAAGAGCATACAACCAGACGCAAAGGAGAGAGATAAAGTCGCATTTGCTGAAATCGTATTCCACAGTTTAAAGAAACATCCTGGTGATCTTAATATGGTAAATACTCTGATATTTCAATGCGTATACAATTCCGTATCTTTTGCAAGATCATGTTTAAAATACACACCGAAAATCGTGATAACGAAAACAATGATTTTTATACTCTTAAAAAATATTACGGAACGTTACTTTACGGAAATCCATCGTAATTAATTTATACGAAATTTCTTTTCTATTCCCGTCTGAAAACATATTAACGGTTGTTTCGTCTTTTTTCAGAAAAAAACGTTTGTTATTAATTGTTGAGATGAATCCAAAAATGTTAAATCTGAAATCAATCGTGAAAAGAAGAAAAATCAAAAAGAAAATTGTTAGTAAGTGAAACGATTAAAGATATGCGGTCGAGCCAGTAAACTCGATTATTATTAGCATATAGATAATAAATTTAAAAGTGTTAGCAAATCAAAGTTCATTTATTGTTGTTTCACGTATATTTCTAACATACATAACATAAATATTTTTGAATTCTTCTGTATCATTAAATTACTTATCGTAGTTTATATATTAAAGTTAGTTTAATGGTTTTAGATTTTTCTAGTTTAAACAGATGTCTAGTATATTGTACAAAAAGATGTTTTTATCACCTATTTGTTTTGTTTTTACCTATTTTCTTTTGTTTAACGGGCTTGGCAGCGTATTCCAAGAAAGCGTACGGGTGGTGTTTTTTTTATTCCAGTTATTTTATATTATCATTACTTGTTTTTCTTTGTGTTTTATTACATAACGTTACAAAACATATCCTAAAATATTTTTAGTCAAAACATCTGTAAAATACTAACTAATATTCAACAAGTAGTTCTTGACTTATAAACGCACTAACTAACAGACAGACAGACGGACAGACTTAGATATAAATGTATATAAACAATATTTATATAAAAGACTGTACAATAATGTACGATTGTAATCAGTTCGGATGACCAATTTTCTTCTTTTCCATGGTTTGATTCAGATTTAACTTTTTCAGATTCATCTCAACAATTAATAACAAACGTTTTTGTTACAGAAATACAAAACAACCGTTAATCTGTTTTCAAACAGAAGCAGCGAAGAAATTTGGGATAAATTAATCTTAAAAAGTAGGTACTTATTGGTTAAAAAGCAAAATTATGAGAGAAATATTATAACACCTCCATGTGATATAGGTACATAGAGATTAAGAAAAGAGGATTGTAAATATCGAGCAGTCAACAGATGAAAGAAATGAGATTTACATCAATGCATGTAGTTACAGGCTACACATAACTAGACTTACCTTTAGTATTTTTCTATTAAATTCAATATATCCATACAAACATTAAACCTAAAACCAAATTAATATATAGTGTTCTTAAGTAATATTACAATTTTTAAATTAATATAGAACTAATTCAATTTACTAATACTCATTGTTTATGAATAATGCAAATGTCAAACCTCATTCAATTTCGACCTTACGGCGATCGCTAGTTCTATTAAATAGTGTAACAAGAAAGAACTATATCGCTAACACCCGAGCCTATAAAGAAACACACATAAACGTTTTAAGAAAACAAAATAGATTAATTTAGTATTATTTATTATACTTGTTACGAATATCGTCATCATCAAACGCCTTCCCAAAAACCCAAGAAGATTATTACTTTATCATTAAGAGTTTTTAGTTTTTGGAGGGCCTTTATACTTACTTATATATTACTATACAGATTAATGGAGCGACTGGAGAAAAATTTACAAACGAATATATACTGAAGCTCGCTGTATCTATAGCACGTTCGCTGTCAGACAAATGTCCGAAAGGGAAGACAGTCATGCTTCAGATGAGAAGTCATCAACGAATGTTAGCTACATACTGGGCTACTTTATTTTCTGGAGTATTACCATTTATGATGGATCCTAATGGTACAATAGGTATGTTCGTTTTGATCTTGAGATATTCTAAAGGTACTTTAGTTTCAAGCCGATTACTGGATACCTTCATTACCTTCATTTCATAATACCTTGTCTGATGTAATAATGACTTTGCAAGCTATTTATCTATCCTCAAGAAGACAATCTTGAATTTCCAATGGAGTGTGTCATAAGTATTTCTTCATGTAGAAAGGCTTCTACTTATCCAAAAACTCTAAAGTAGGAGTACAGAAAAGGCCTAAACTTTTCTGACAATCTTTTTTTTTTAATAAAGCAGTCTCAGCTGATGCTATGTGACATGACCTCTACATATAGAGCTGGTTTTCAGTCTAAACCACAATCATAAATAGTCAATATTACGCACAATCGGCGGCTCGGCTCGGCTCGTCATATGATATTACAATTTTAAAATAACTCTTTAAACTTTACAGATGAACTGAGCTACTTTTTGAGAATAATTGAGCCAAATTTTGTGTTTTGTGATCGGGAACATTACGAAGACCTTAATAAAGCAATTAAAAACTTAACGTTTGCACCAAGTATAGTTATATCTGATGAAGAAGATACATTACGAGAGTTTATCGATGGATTTAGTGATGACTTTGAAACCTATCAGTTAGTATTTTTAGTTTATATTATTATTTAATAATACTATGTATTTAATTTTAAGTATTTAAAATAAGTTAAGAAGTAGTAACCAAATAAGAAACAAACACCTAATTATAATATTTGCAAATGATTTTGTAAACGGTCGTTCTTGTACATTATTAAAGTTTTTATGCTGGTTCAATAGCCCTTAATTTACTTGCGATGTTTTTCAATAATAAACAAGCAGTGTAGGAATCTTTTCGGCTACAAAACAAAAGCTAAAATGTTTAATATTGCCACAAAACTTGCACTAAATATTGCAAACACAAATATTAGGTCTTTACCTATGAAATTGCCGTTTTGTATGAAAAAATTTAAACGATTTTTTTTAATTTATTTTTTATTTGTATTATTCGAAGTAATCACCCATGCAATCAATGCATCTTTGCCAGCGCAATGGCAGTTTATTGATACCCTTCTTAAAGAAATTAGCTGGACGGGAAGCAACAAATTCTTCAAAGGCATTTTGTACTGCCTCTCGGGTATTGAATTTTTTTCCCGCCAAGGAGTTATCCAAATTCTAGAAAAAGTAGTAGTCTGTAGGCGCTAGGTCTAGTGAGAAGGGCGGATGACGGAGAACTTCCAACCCCAGTTCTTACAACTAGGAGACCGTCTGCTGTGCAGTATGACGTCGCGCGTTATTGTGCAGGGGCAGCGGAGACGAGCGATTGACCAATGCTCGTTGAAGATGTGCCAGCTTCTTTATCACTGTGTTCAGTTCTTCACAGTACACATCTGCAGTAATGCTCATCCCATTTGGTAAGAAGCTGTGATGAATCACACCGGTGCTAGACCACCAAACAGTGACCATCACTTTTCTAGGGGTAAGTTTTCGTTTAGGGCATTGTTTAGGTGCTGAACCAGGATCCAACCAACTTGCTGAGCGCTTGCGGTTATCAAACAGAATACATTTTTCATCGCAGGTAACAATGTGGTTCAAAATTCATTCATTTGTGTGTCTGTTGAGCAGTGCAAGGCACGTCTCGACGCGTACTTCGCGCTGGCGATCATTGAGTTCGTGGGGCACCCATTTGTCAAGCTTTTTTACCTTGCCAATTTGATGCAAATGGACCAATATTGTTTTGACGGTAACGTCGAAAGCTGCTGCTAATTTAACCGTAGATTTTGTATCATCAGCTTCCACAATCGCCTTTAATTCTTCATTGTCGACCAAAGTCTTCGAACGACCGCGAGGTTCATTTTTCAAGTCGAAATTCCCAGAACGGAAGCGAGCAAACCAATAACAGGTGGTGCGTTGGTTTGTAGTGTTAGCTCCGTAAACTTCGTTGATGTTGCGTGCCGCTTGTGCCGCGTTGCTGCCACGACGGTACTCATATTCCATAATTACTCGAATTTTTAACGTATCCATGATGACAAAAAAGATTGAAATGCGATGAAAATATAACACTAATCAATAAACAAATGACTACTTTTGGAAAAAGAATTCCATGTTTTTAAAATAAAATTAATTTGAAATTAGAATTCTTAGCCAAACAAAAATTATTTTGATTTGAAATGGCCAGTACTGCAGAACGGCAATTTCATAGGTAAAGACCTATTATCATGGTCATTTGAAAATGTTACATTGACAGAAGTCATTTAAATACATTTTAATAATATAATAAATACATTGGTTAACTACATGCTAACTGAATCCAATTTAGGAATGATTTAGTAAACTCCTGCAATGCCTATGCAGTGAAGAAGAATTTTCTATAAACTAGAGTTCTACTTGGAAATCTAACTGGGACATGCTAAATACTGAAAGTATGACAAATACCAAATATAAATGAAAAATAAAGCCACCGTGGCAAATGAATCTTTAATCGAGAAATGTAAAGTCTCATTAGTTAAGCCACAATGCTATATTAAAGTGGCCTCCCACGGTTCGTGATATTTCAGACGGATGCAGATCAGTCCGCACCGACGCACCATGAGAAAAGCGTCGTCTGTGGTAGCGCAGACAATTCCGTAGCCTTAAAGTTCGGTGCGTGGTTGCCCTTGCTCGTCGGCCGTGCGTAAGAACCCGCAATAAAACGGACCGTGGGAGGCCACATTTAGAGTTCTATATAACTATATATCAAGCAATACAATGCCGATATTTTATTATGATTATTTTAATTTATAATTATAACTACGGAAATTGTCATCTGTCTTCTTTTTAATTTTACTAGATTACCTGAGACTTCACCTGACGGGTCAGTTATAATACTACCCACGAGCGGCTCCACCGGGCTTCCTAAAACGCCACTTATTTCTAATAGAGGCATAGTTGCTAAACTTCCCTGCTTATGGTTAGTGTATAACCTATATATCTTTTTCGTTTAAACTTTTTTTTAAGGGGAAACTCTCACTAACTTACTGCCATGGTATAAAATAGGAAATGCTAGGAGGCCACCAGATGTATAAGTAGCTAATGCAGACCACAGCTATTTATAACAAACCGATAAATAACGGAATCCTACTGAAGCCAGTGACTAATAGGTTGCTTTTACTCAAGAGAACTGAGTTGGAATGCGATATGTACCAGTGCGTTTTGCCAACTACGCTCTTTGAAGCTGAACAAAGTAGCCCGAGCACAACTAATTTGCCTTATATATAGGTATGATGATGGTGATTCTGCTGTAAAACCTTCCACGTGTTCTCCCACTCTTGAATAATTTCAATTAATTCCAGTATAGAAATTATAATATAGTAACTAAGGAAATTTTATTTATTAGTTCTAATACTAGCTAACGCACCTGTGTAGCTTATTATAACTGGTCTTCCTGCAAGTACAAATTATAATTTTTTTTTATAGTAGTACGGCAAATTGATGGTATTTTCCCCGATGGTAAGCACAGTACAATCCTATCACAACTGCGACTACCAAGAGATCGTAATCCATCGACGGTAGCCACTGTCATGCCAGCCTGCAATGATTTAACTGGATATGCAGAGGGTGATCCCGAAAAGGAAGACGCAAAAGCAAGTCACTATGACAGACTTTTCACCACATGCACACCAATTACAAACAGCTGATAGCATGATTTTTATTAACCAAAAGTAATCACACAAAATCAATCCTTCGCGGAAACAGAACCTTTGCACGTGCGACGTTTCACATACGAAACTTATCAAATATCTATACCCTTCTAATTAAAGTGTAGAAAACTCCGTAAAAAACATTTTATTAAAATTATTGTTTTAATTCCTTAACGTAGAAACAATTTAAAATCCTACTAATATAATAAATGTGGATGTTTGTTACTCAGTCACGCAAAAACGGCTGAACATATTTCAATGAAGTTTGGCAGACATAATTAATACATAGGGTATTTTTATCCCGGTAGAAGTCATAGTTTAACCAGTGTTATCCTACAAATATAATAAATGTAAAGTTTGTATGTTTGTTATTTGTATGGTTGTAAGTTTTATTGGGACGGTTAATGTCTTGGATTCATATTGGCATATAATGACAATACCATACAAACGGTGATAAACACATGTATGATTTTCTTTTGGTTTGTCGTGTTCCGAAATCAGGCGGTGCATATACAGTAATATAGCGGGGTGTTAGGGATTGCGACCACCACAAATATAGTGACAAACTCATCTATGATTTTCTTTTGGTTTGTTGTGTTCTGAGATCTACCTGTGTACATCCAATAATACGCAAACGAAGTTACGAGTACCAGCTAGTTAATAAATAAAAGATATCAGTTTGAGTCCAAATTTTTTTATGATGAGAGCAACAATGCTAATTAACGAATCAGTAACAAATGTAACTGACTTCGAGGTTCTTAGCGAATTTTGTTTAAATTCAAATGGGTGTAAAATATCAGGAACGTTTAAAAAAACTAAAGTTTTCTCACAGGGTTCATCACACTCAGTTCCCCAAGCCAACAGACATGATCATAGTTCTTACAACGTTGCAATGGATATCTTTCACGATGTCAGTTACATCGAGCGCAGTCTATCATATCCCTGTCTTGATCTCACCAAAAGAATCAAGTGTTGAACACGTCACTGAGATGCTTGAGAAATTTAGGGTAAAAAACAATTAATTTTACCAAATTATTTCTTATTAAGGTTATATACTAACATATTTATGAGAAAAGTTTCTGAGAATTTCATCAACCATAGGGAAGAATTTGCTTTCCAATGTTGGAACATGTTCATTTTGCTACATGTATTATAATAGAATTACTAGATATACTAGCCCACAACTTCATGCCCGTTTATTAAACAGTAATTAAACCTAATCTATAATACATGAAGCAAAAGCTTTCGGTACCGTTTTAAGCGTATTGCATGCACAGAAGACTGATATTTGGCATGGTTAAAGTTTAAATGGAGAAGGAGTGCAGAAAGCTAAAATTTATCTATAATATCTGTTACTAAAATATTAAAATAAATACTGCGAATCCTAATCCAATCAGTGCCATTGAACTCAGACCCCCTAAAATATTGACATTGTCACTCAACGAAAAGTGACAGCTTGTGATGTAGATTAATAGTCATTGTTTATGAATACTGTAAATGTCAAACAGAAAACAATCTATGATCAAAAAGACGCTGGTCGAATTGCGACCTTAGGGCGATCGCTAGTATCTATTAATTTGCAATTAAGAAACTTAATATCCTTCTATTGAAGAAAATAACATGCATATCAAGATTGACGATTTTTTTTAAACAACTAATTCGTAGCAAATTTAAAATTTAATTAAGTTGATCATTATCTTAACTTTGAACTTGAATAACTTTAGAATCAATAGATTTATCAAAAAGTCATAATTTATAGTTATAGATATAGTAATTGAGAGTTTATATTTTAACAGAATTTAATTTGAGTAATCCGCAACAATACTGTCATAACAATCTAAGGAAAAAAAATTATATCGATTGTAAAAGGTTGCAGAAATCCGTTGGATGTGAGCATTGTAGGACTGATCGTTCTGATAATCTTTGGAGATTATAATTATTTCTCTTCGAAATTTAATATTTGATCTCATTCATAGCCAACATGGATATACCTTCCGCCGCCCTTCGCCAAAAGTTTGCTGGCAACGATAAAACCAAATCAAATATCATCGCTGAAGACCGTCATTCTTGGCGGAGCTCCGGTTACTTCTGACCTTATAGCTGTATTTAAGGTGCGTAGGACTATTTTATGGAATGGTATTAAAGAAATAAAAGTAATTTATTTGTCACATAGATACACAAGTTATCCAAAATAAATAATATGAATGATGAAGCAAGTACTAGTTAAACTAAAAATGCTAATTTTCATTAATATTCAACATTTCTAAAATATATGTTAGAGATGTAAGTAGTAGTCAATTAAGTATAATATAATATAAATGTGTATAATAATAATATCAGGTTTAAATATTATTTGTTGTAAAAGATGAAAATATTTAAATTTGGAGCTGAAAATGATTAGGTACTTTTTGGATCGGTGAAGGTAGATTGTTTTAAAATTTTATGGCTTGATACTGAAGCTGCCACTAAAAGTAGAAGTTCTGTGTCTAGAAACACTTAGAAGACGTGGCGTAGCATAGCACAGTTCTAATTTCCAACTGCTACTTTTCAAAATTATTAACAATCGGAATCAATAGTAACTAAATGCATATTTGTTTTATGGAAATTTGTGATAATATTTATGTGAATTTTTATGACACTATTAAATGAGTACCTAGTTCTCGTATATTATAATAATATGATATTTAAATAGTTTCTCGAAATCGGTTCTTACGATTTGGATGAAATTTTGTATTTTGGTAATGTTTACCTAGATAGATGTTTTTATATTTTGCAAGACACCGAACGAAGCTCGGTCATCCAAATAAAATATAATGATAAAGATAAAAATAAATAATTACAGGAAAAACTGCCGGAAACTGCTCACTTATCTGACGGTTACGGGATAACTGAGACAAATGGAGCTGTCGCATTACCAGACAAAGAGACACCAATAAATTCCAACGGAAGAGTTATGAATATTTTACATTACAAGGTAATAATTGTAATATACAATAAAATTGTATTCCTTACTTGATTAATAGAGACACATATTTGTTAGTGGCAACTAAAATGTTTTTACTATTAGTAAAAACATAGGCTGTAGCATTCAGTGGGACCTTTAATCATTTACCGAAATGAGGAGGCTTTAGGAGTAGAGGCTATTGCACTCATTTACAAAGAGCTTATCAATTTTAGCTTCTCGACGATAACGGGGAAGAAGTAAAGCCAGGTAACGACGGAGAACTTTACCTGAAAGGAGAATGTGTGTTAAAGGTAAGTAGTAAATCTAATTATGTAGCGCTCTCAAATTTGCTTATTTTTTGTAGTTCGGAGATTTCACACTGAATTGCTACATTTTTGAAGTTGTTCATATTCCCTCATGAAGTGCTCATTCACTGTCAACCGTTTTAATATTTAAATCAATTAATATACATGGATTTGGGATCTTGTAACTTTGGTCCTTAAATTGATTCATTGTTTCCAATTAATTTATTAACCATTCCATTACCACGGCAAATTTTGTGGATTGTTTGTTATGCTTTAAATTTAAAGCCAATTGCCTAATAACCTAACCCATACCTACCTATAACCTTACACATACAACATAAACAGATGATGAAACTTGATGATATTTTCAGGGATATTATAGAAACAATGACTTATGTAATGAATCGTTCAAAGACGGGTGGTTCCGCACAGGAGACTGGATGCATTTAGACCAAAACGAGCGGCTATACTTCATAGAAAGAAGGAACTTTAGCTTCAAGTACAAAGGCAGGAAGGTAAGGTACTATTGAAGTTTTATCTGGACGCTAACAGAGTGATTATAGGCTCAGCATTACACTTCACTAGAGCTTTGCAGTCCCTAAGATTAGCTTTCGTTTAAAAAAAAATGTATATATATTTTATAGAAAAACACAGTTATTTATCCTATTATTTGTATTATTTTAGCATTGGATCCAGGAATTTACGAAATCAGTTTTATAGTAGATTATTTATGACTTAGAACCCAATTTCAATTTCGTTTATTAATATGCAATGCATCCTTGACTTTTTACATCTTACTCGCATTACTTTGTCCTTTAAAATATTTTCCGGAAAATCGGTAATGTAACTTGAAAATTTATTATTCTAAGAAAATTTTATTTTTCTTACTGATTTTCAAAGATGTTGTGACTATTTTATGTATCTAGTTTTAATATTACAATCTTACTTTAAAAAAAAATTCAAACTTAAGATTCTAATTCCCAGAAATTTCTTCTTCAGTAATTTCCTTTAACTACTGATCAACATAATAAAAATGGATACAGTTAAATTTTAACTCTCAGATAGCTCCTGAAGAAGTGGAAGGAGTAATCAGCACAGTACCAGGAGTGCATGAGAGTGTAGTTTGTTCGACTTACGACGGACCCGCTGCAGCTGTGGTCCCACATCCCAACTGCACTGTCACAAGGGA
>CM065324.1:4982125-5015261 GCA_033032175.1 Saturnia japonica | reverse complement strand
GCCATTTAGTCTTAAAGCTGATTTCCAATATATTAAAACCATGTTTCTTCAAATTAAAAGATGTTAACAAGTGTCATCTCCATCATTTGTTGCTACCGAATTGGTCACGCCTGTTCATATGACAAAATTAAGGATTAGGGACCATTCTATTTGTGAATTTGGCCTGGAGGATGGATCACCTGACCACAATGTTTTAATTGTGCTAGAAACAGATTCTTTTTTTACAATGATTTACCTTTTATCCCTTACTAACCTTTTGTGCCTTTTGATTCTTATGCGTCATAATCACGTAGTTGTAGATTGTCTTGGCAAGATCGGCTGCGACCATAGATTTACTACTAGACTACTACACTGTAGTCGTACAAGTTCGTGCGCGACCGTCTTATAATTCCGACAGACGTTGGCGGGGGCGAGGTACTATTGGCGATACCCGGGGTAATGTAGGCGCGCAAGTCACAGTACACTAAAGTAAACAGTATTACGTATTCATAGAAACGGCTAGTGCTTGTTTATCTACCAAGCGACTGCAGGTAATTATTTCAAGACCACTGTCGAGATAACGTGCTGTTTACTTTAGTGTAATGTGTAGTGTAGTGTCGTGCTACTTCGTCCCCGCCAACGTCTAAAACATAGGATGGTCGAGCACGATCTTATGACTATAGTATACGGCTGTGACTTGTGACAAAAGCTAGGGTATATCATCTCATTCTCATCTAGATAGAGGGTCAAATGGTGTGAAATACCAGGAATATTTTAATTTATAATATTAGCTCTGTAGCTAGGAGTTGAAAAAAAAAAGAATACCATTATAGTAATAATATAAAGCTGAAAAGAGTTTGATTGGTTGAACGCACTAATCTCAGGAAGTATTGATTCGAATGGAAAACTATCTAAGCGTCGGATAGCCCATTTATCAAGGAAGGCTATAGGCTATATAACATCACGCTACGACCAATAGGAGCGGAGTATCAATGAAAAATGTTGTAAAAACGTGGAAAATTTATTCCTTTTGAAAGTTTCCATCGCGTGCGCTGGGTAAATGGTTAAAGTTACGCAACAACGATGTGCGACATAATTGTTTATCTTAAAAAGTTCTCAAAAAAGTCCGCGACAGCATGTCTCTTTTAAGGTTGACCTTTTTTATGGTACTAAAATTTGTTATAAAATAGTGCATTATTTGCGAAGGTGTTTTTATATAAACATGGTATTAATCCTTATCGAAATAAATATGTTATTTTAATTTACAAGTATTTAATTTTAGAAAAAATTGGCCTTTACATCAATTGATTTCAATGAATATCTTAGGAGATACCACAGTTCTAAAAATTCACAAACACGCTTATGCTGTTGTAATTATTTCAATTCGATTTAATTTATTTTATCTAATTTTTTTTTGCTCATCAAATTTCATATTATATGGTTTTATATGATTTTAGACTATAGAATGAGTGCGTACATTCCGAAAAAAAGTTCGATTCTATTACACGGTGTAGGTGCCTACGGCAATTGTTTTTTGTCTCTGCCTACGAGCCTCTCTTTCTCTCTCTCTTATGTGTCGCTCTTTCTACGTGTGACGCAGACGAAATTGCGCGGGTCAGCTAGTTTAAGATAATAGGTGTCAACGCTAGTTCAAAAATAAAATAATATACTATACAAAGTATGTAAGTTAATTTTTTTTAATATATTTAGAAGGTTTTTTATATTTACACGATTGGTGTTTAGTGTTATTATTGGGTTGTTCTTTTTGCCAAAACTTTTTCCCTGACAATGCTTGGTACCTGAAAATTACAAAAAAATATTGAACTATACCAGAATGCTTAGTAGAGTTTTAAACTTGTCAAGTATAATTATGTTAATATGTATATATATAGTCGACGCATTATGAACTGAGGCTTCGGGTCATAAATCATATTTATCTGTCTGTCTCGCTCACACTTACAGGCCTTATGGAGAGGTGTAGTGATGAGCGTAAGAATTGTAGAGGTGCATATCGATAAAGAGATAGGTACTATCGATATACTAAATTATGTTAAGTATTAATAGGAATAATTTACACCATCTGAAAATAAAAGTTTTTAATTTATAAGATAAAATGTTTGTTTCGACGTAATCATAGAGAAACTGTATATAGATCGTAATGTGGCCCTGAAAAGGGCCGTTTTTATCTTTTCTAGGGATATTTCTTAGTTCTTCCAAAATCTTCATCCATATCTTCCCCATCTGAGTCATTTTCCTGTGGGTTAATTATCAGAGGTGGTACTTGATCTCTTAAATCTTAAAATAGTTTTCGTTAAGTCCTTATCCTGGAGCTCCTCAGCATGCCTCACACATTTGGCCCAGTTTTCTTGAGTAACTTTAACAATAGCATTGTGGAGAAGAATTTCAACATCAGCAATGTAAAATGTATGATTTTTTGCAGCAACTTCTCCTTTGAACTGAGCCCAGATGGGTTTGATGGGGATTGACAGTGATACGGAGGAAGTCTTATCACTCAGTGACCCCTTTCATATGCCAGCTGATCTAAGGCATATATTTTTTTGGATTGCTCTCCTTCACTTTTCTTAACAATATTCCCTTGTCTACATTCGAGAAAGGAATGTTCTTCTATGCCAGCCATTCTTGAATATCACTTTTGTTTGTTGATGATGTGGGTATCCTTTCTAATTGCATGGAGTGGTAGCTGGCGTTATCGATTACTATAACAGAAGGTTCTTCAAGAACATTTAATAAATCCGAAAACCATGCTGTATATGTATCACAATTCAATTCAGTATGGTAGACAGCATCCTTAGACTTAACGGCTTTGAAAATAAATTTTGCCTCAGGCACAAAGCCAATCTTTCCAGAACCAGCTTGACACACGATTATTGAAATTGAGGCCAGCTTTTTTCTCGGGGTCAGTTTTCAATTCTTTTAAAAACAGGAACACATTGTGAATTACAGCCGTAGTTGAGCTTTTATGTCACCATTTTATTTCTTCAAAACCATGTTAGAAAATAAATTCTACATTGAGCTATTGCGTAACGAAGCGAAAGTAATGTAATTAGTGTCATAACAAAAGATTTCATATTTATAGAAAAACAACAACCCTTACTCGTAATGACCAATCAAGAGTCAGGGCGCTAATGAAGGCCTCGATGACGCATCGACCACGCGTGCGCAGGTAGCTAAGTATCAATAAAGGGTTGCATTGAATGCACATTCCTACTGTCAATGATATTTATTGCCTGACGCCTCAGTTTAAAATGTGTCGACTATAGTTTTGTTAATTTAGTTACACACTATCAAGAAACTAAAAAAAGAAACATTAAATTACATTAGGGTTGTTCAGGAAATTTGCTAACAATAATATGTTTGTAGGTACCTACTACAACTTTATAACTTACCCAAGTTGGTCAGTGTCAGCAATTTCACATACGGATAGCATAATATGTATAACTGGGATTTGTCGTTTTACAACCAGAGTTTCAAGACCATCTATTTTAGGTTCCCAATATTCTTCAACACTGAAACAGTTCTTTCTATTGAGTAATTGAGTTAGGTTATATTTGTTCTATGTATGGTGCATAATGTATGTATTGTAAAGTATGGTAAGTAATGTAAAAATATCAGTAATATTTTAGGTATATTTTAATTTTAATCATTAATTTATTTGATTTTATGCATGCTGAAACTGGCTATAATTTGTTGTTCATTAATATTATTACCCGTATTTGTTATTATTTATACGTTGTTTAATGGCTGTTGTTGAATCCTAAATAAATAAATAAAATAAAAATGAGGCAATTCATGCAAACAATAATAATGTATTGCACTCAACTCAACAAGAAAGCTTATATTATACACACAATCTATAAAAATGTAATCTAAGTAAAACATTTATTGACCGTTAACTCAAAGAATTATTTGTGCAGCACACTAAAACTGTCATTTGATACAAACAGATTAACACACAAGGTTTGCAAAAGTGAGAATAAAGTTTTCTAATAGGTTACCTCAAATCTAATTAAACATTATATAAATTCTTTATTTTACTAATATTAAACCCATGGGATAAAGCATTTTTTCAAAACGATAACCCAGCACAACTATGTATGTGTGTATATAATTGGCCTTTTTCATAAAGGCATAATGATTTTTGACAGTAGTAAATCTGTAATACTGTTTTAATAAATATGAGATCACAGCAACTTAAAATAACCACTTAGTGTGTGGAGTTTGAAGCATGTTGATAACTTGAAAGTGTTGTTTCAATTCAGGTGTTGGTATAGATTTTACTACAATTAGTTAAATCTTTTAAATAAAACTTACACTTTATACATCAGTTTTGTTATTTGATATTCAATAGAAAATTGTCTTTTTAAAATTTCTGCACATGTTATAGCTTTAGGAATACCCACACCAGCACCACTCCAGATGATAACGGAAGCTGCCTTATCTTCCAGTATACCAGATGCATGTGATATTAAATTACCCATTTTGCTACCACCTTTCACCTAAAAACCATTTTTATTTTCTCAAGTAGTTGTAAGTCATCTTCACTACAATAGACAAAGGAGTTTTTGGACAACATGTTTTTAAACCACTTTCAGCTTGTTTGCTAAAGCATAGTAATACATATATAAAACTGATTGATAATATACTTTTTATATTCATTAAATACTCCACAGATTTAAGAAAAAGGAGAATCTGTGAAACTCTTATTCAATAAATGAATGTATGATTTCTATAGTATGTAAGAAAAACATGCCTAATTATTAATCACCAGGAAAAAGTAAGACCATTTATTAAAAATTTTAAAGATTGTTCAATATCTATAACTTTGCTAAATATCTAAACCTCGTTTTAGGCTATAATAAAATACTGTTTTGCAAAGAGATACTCATTAGAAATCTCTAGAGAAATTACACAAAATTGCATATTGCTTTTATTTAGATAGTAACTTACTTGCATCCAGAGAAAGTTATCCGGTAAATTTTTGAAAGGTAATTTGCCTCTTTCTAATTCTTCTTCGACATTTTTACCCTTGGTATAGTTTTCCATAATTATTATACAGAGTTTAGTTTTATTATAAGTTTATTTATTATGTAGGTATCTATGTAAATGTTTTCTCGATGCATTAACATAATATACATAGATAATAGAACTATTATTTGATATTATGTGTATTTTAGTTTCAACTATCAAGCATTTCGTTTTCTTCTGGTTTTAAGTTTATACACAGAAGTAAGTTTGCAAATACACCAATCAGTGTGACCATTTCAAAATTATGTAATATACTAAATATACTATCAAAATGTCTGGCTAGTACTAAAATATACTAGATGAAAAATATAATTCTATTAAAAATCAAGTAACATGTTAGGGTCATTATTTTAAGTTATTTTTCGAGACAAAGTTTAGTGTACCATACGCTATAGAAGACTTGTTTCTTCACTTCAGCATTCCAGGTGTTGCGTCAGTGTTATACCTACTTTTTGGTTTTATTTAATAAAAATAAAAAACATTATAATGTTGAAACAGTTTATTCTCAATCGATGCTATAATCATTATTACTAATTTTATTATAATAGTAATTATATCTGGTGAGGTGGCAAAAGAGAATGCAAGATATGTTCTTAGTTAAAAACCTATTTCTGTATTTAGTCATAATGATAATAACTAGCGAAATTATTATTTCACATTGCGCATTGGAAATGGGAATACATATTATGCACTTTATAAAATTACTGATATTTTTATACTTTGGGTCCTTTTTCGTATCAAAAATATTGCTCAACATGGTTCGAAATTGATGTTGGCCGAAAGCCGCTCTATATTATTATTTGTTCATATTACTACCACCACAGAAAATGTTTTGTACTTCTTGATCGTACTTCATTTGACGTTATTCTTATTCAATAGCTTGTTTGATAATATCATCTATGTTCGGAAACTTATTTATAACATTTATCAGAGTAAATAGCCATTTGTGGACCAATAAATTTTAAATCTGAAAATAGTGGCACTTTAATAGGTAGTCTATATTGTTGCCAGATAGTAATCCTTAAAAAGATCAAAAATTTACTGTTAAGTGTTAAATTGTACCAAAAAATACCAAAATTATACCAATTTGGTACTGAAAGTACTAAAAACGGTCACACTGACATCAATAAGGTCTGCGGTTAAGAGATAAACTAATGTAATAAATTCAATAAAATTATGATGATATCTCGAGATAATTCGAGTATAGCCATAAAAAAATCGATATATGTATTTATATTTATTATTTCATGTAAAAGTATTTTGTGGTCCAAGTTCGGTGAAACTATAAAAGCCGCAGCGGCTTCAGGGCCTCTAAGGCTAACAGTATAGTCAGTTCAAAAAAAAAAGTATTTTGTGGATATATTTTTAAACTTTAATATTTATGTTTGGATAGGATATAAAATATCAAAAACTATAATTTTTCAACAGCAACACGGTTGTTGTTTTTTTTTTTTTTTTTTTTTTTATCGTGGGGAAATTCTGCATTGGATCCTCCTCCCGAGCCGGGCCGCTCAAGGGAGGGGTATGTCGGACTCTTACCGACTAAAACCTCACGGTGTTTTCTCAACCCGATGGCCGGGAGCGGGAACTGCTTGCACATATCATCCGCTCGACCCGGCAGGTGTGGCCCTATCACGGGGCCCCGTCGCGGTCGGAGGCAATCGGCACCTCCAACGAGCCTCGGAGAGCGCACGAACACCAGTGCGCCTCTTCCATCTCGGGCCTGCATTTACGCGATGACGCACATGCCCAGGTCCGCCACCTACAGACCCATTTAAGGCGGCCGGAGATCATCACGCGGTCTCCGGCGCCTGGCTCGTTGACCGCAGGAGGGGAGCAAGGTGTTACGCTCCCGCTCCCTCCCCGCCTCCTCTTTCGCAAGCATGACTTGCTCGCAAAACGAGGAGACGGAGTTCCACCCGCTCTCGCTCTCGACCATAGACAGAACCACGGCCGGGAGCGAGAGATCGGTGCCGATTGTCACAACAACGTCGCGGCGCAGCGAGTCCCATGCGGGACAGACAGCTAGTGTGTGCTACGCAGTATCTTCTGCGCAGCCACAATGATGGCACCCAGGAGCGATCTCCCGGCCTATGCGACACAGGTAACTCCCGAAACAGCCATGTCCCGAGAGTACCTGCGTCAGCCGGAAGGTGAGGGTGCCATGCCGCCTCCGGAGCCATCTAGCCAGAATTGGCCTGATGGCTTCCACGGTCGCCACGCTAAAACTAGGGTGGCTAAGTCGAAAGTCCCACACTTCCATCATGGGATTTTGGCGAAGCTCTTACCTGTACGCCGCAATCTCTCGCGGTGTTGGTCTCTCGCCCCGCCTCAGCGCCTCCTCGCGCCATCTAAACAGCAGCGCGATGGTCCTCGCTTCGAGATCCCATGGTGGAGATCCAGCCAATAGGGAGGCTGCTTCGAACGAGACCGTACGGTACCCTCGGACATCTCTGACGGCCATCGCTCTCTGCGGTTTACGCAGGAATGTGAGATGACGGGCCATCAGGCTGTCCGCCCACACTGGAACCCCGTATAGGGCCATCGACCGTACGGCTCCCAGGTATAGCTTCCGGCAAGCGGAACCGGGCCCCCCAAGGTTTGGCAACAGCCGCGCAAGTGCGCCTGCTGTACCCATGAGTCGGGGCGTCAGCTGCCGGAAGTGTTCCACGAAGCTCCATCGGCTATCGAGGACGATGCCCAGGTACCTCATCGTCGACCCTATGCCGATGGTGACGCCTCCCACTACGATATGGGACCCTTGCGGTAGTGCATTCCGAGGTCCATGAAAACACAGGGCCTCGGATTTACCTAGGCCCACCTCTAGTCCCAGATACCTTATTCGACCTACGACTTGAGCCACCCCAGCTGTAGCTAATATTGTCGCATCGCGGTGCGTCTTCCCTCGCGCTGTGACAAGGGTGTCGTCGGCATAGCAGACGACACTGACACCGCTGAGGGTCGCACCGCGTATCGCCCAGTCATAGCCGATGTTCCACAAAATGGGGCCAAGCACTGACCCCTGTGGAACACCGCTAGACATGTCTCGCCGACTCTATCCTTCCGGACCCGAGAAGGTGATGGTCCTCTGTCTTAAATAATTTCCGACGATGCGACGGAGGTAATGAGGCACTCCATGGTACCGGAGCGCCTCTCGTATGCTGCTCCAGGGCAGGGTGTTGAACGCGTTGGCGATGTCCAGGGACACCGCCAGCATCACTTCACCCTGGGTGATTGCATCCTCCGTCAGACTCTTCACGTGCGTGATCGCGTGTATGGTGGAGCGCCCTCGGCGAAAACCAAACTGGTTTTCGGCTAAATCCGGCCCCACTTCCGTCAAGTGGTGGGCGAGGCGGTCTGCAATAACTCTCTCCATGTGTTTGCCCACCTCGTCCAGCAACACAATGAGGCGGAATGCGGATGGAGTGTCCACTGGGCGCCCCTCCTTTTTGAGCAGGACCAGCCGGAAATTCCAGCACAGCGGAAATCGGCCCTGCTCAAAACACGCTGTAAAGAGTCTCATCAGTCGGGACTCGAGGACTTCGTGAGCCAGGACCCATGCACGGCCTGGTATGCCGTCGGGTCCTAGAGCGGTGTGCTTCGACTGAAGCCGTCGCACCGCTCGGCTCAGCTCTTCCCGGGTCACTTTGGGTACGTCGCCATCCTCGTCCACGTTGGTCGCCAAAGGCGAAGCCATGGACGGAGGGGTATGTTCTGTCCCCACTGGGAACAGAGCTTCCAGAACTTGCTCGAGAAACCTAGGCTGGAGACTCTGGGTTACCGGGGGGGCCCATGGGCGAAGTTTGCTCCGCACTAGGCGATAAGGGCGCCCCCACAGATCCCGACTGAGCGTCTCCAGTAGTTGTTCTCGAGCCAAGGCTTTCGCCCTGGCTATAGCCTCTTTGAGCGATTTTATGGCAGCTCTGTACCCTCCGTATAGCTCTGCCTCCAGGGCAGTCGTATCTTGTGTTCGGCTTCGCCTCCGTCTATGCCTGGTATATCGGCGTCTCGCCGAGACACAAGCATCGCGCAACTGCGCTATCTCGGTACTCCACCAATACACCTGGCGTCTGGCGGGTATACGCTTCACTCGAGGCATAGCTGCATCACAGGCACATGTTACAACCCTTCGAAGCCGTTCAGCCTCCTGCTCCACATCGGCAGGCCTGTTGGGAGTCCCATCGAGATCCCAGGCTTGCCCAATGATGGCTACGCTGAACGCCTCCACGTTGAGGCGTTTTAATGACCAACGCGGACCGCCCTCACTAGGGGTTTCTAGGACCGGACTGTCCGAGGCTTGGGCTGAGACGTCGAACTGGATATACCGATGGTCCGACAACGTCTCTACCCCCTCAAGGACTCTCCAGTCCCGCACACGGCGTGCTATGGCAGGGCTAGCGAACGATATGTCCACTATGGACCCACCCTGCTGTCGCACGCACGTGTGGAATGGACCTCTATTTAGGACGGGTAGGCCAGTTGTTAGGGCCTACTCTTCTAGCTCCTCTCCTCTCGTATCCGTGGTCGAGGAACCCCAAGCTACAGATTTAGCATTAAAGTCCCCAAGCACTAGCACGGGGCGAGGGTGGCTACGGGTGACGACGTTACCCAGTTCAGCTAATAATACCTGGAAGTCGGCGAGACTCCAACTTGGGGGTGCGTACACCCCCACCACTGTGATATCACCGTGGTTAGCAGCTACACTTCCACGACCCTTTGTGACAACGACAAAGGGCGGGGAGCCTGCAGCTGCCCTTGATGTTAAGGCCACTGAGCCGTTGAGGTCTCCCACCCAGTTATCCCCGGGTGGGATGTAATAAGGCTCAGAGACCACGGCGATATGAATAGCCCACTGCGCCATACTCTGGACCAATAGGTCTTGAGCTCTGGCGCAGTGGTTTAGATTCGCCTGGAGAACATGTAGTGCAATTATTATTGGCAATCCATGTTCGCCTCCGACGCAGCCGGCGGCACCCTATTAACGGCCGACGATCGCGGTGTCTGTGGGGGAGGCTCCTTACGCCATTTACCCCGTTTTCTCCTTCTGCTTGAGGATGCCACACAAGCTCCGCTGCCAATCCGGTGATTTGCAGTCTTTCCGGCCTCCGAGCAAACAACGCAGTGTGGCGTCTCTTTACACTCGCGTGCCTTGTGTCCCACTTTGCTGCAGCGCAGGCAAAAGTCACTCCTATCTGTTCCCTCGCACTGAGCACCAACGTGCCTAATACACAGTCAACGAAAACACATCAGAGGTCTTGGCTGTAGAACCTTAACCTGTGCTGATACCTAGCCAACTAGGAGCCGCCGACCATCGCTAAGACTTTTGGCCGCAGTCACCGGACACGTTATGACGACGGTACTTAAGCCATTAAACCCAGGTCGGATGCCTCTGCACTTGATATGTTCAAGAGGGCTGTTCCCAACTCAGGCGACAGCAGCCACGACTTCCTCTTCTTCAATAGAGCAGTCCAAGTCCGAAATGCGCACTTCTGCGCATTTTGTTGGCCTGGAAACTCTTACGTCGTCTGCCTCAAAAGACCCCTTGAGAGCCTCAGCGAGGGCATCCGCCTTCTCGGCACTTATTGTGCCCGGTACCTGAATTAAGCACGATCCAGTAGCTGCCATCTTAATGTGGACGCTAGAAATGTCCAGACTGGCGAGGTCCACCTTAGCCCTTGCTTGTTTAAGGACCTCAGTATATGTGAGGCCTTTTTTTAAAGCTTCAGGCTTCAGCGTTAGCGCCACCGCAGCCGACTTAGGAAGCCGAAGGGTAGGCGTTCGCCGTTTTGGTCGCGTATCTTTTCCCTTACGCGTCCGCTTACGCTTGCCTCTCTTTCCTACGGTAACCCATTCCCCATCAGGAGGATTGGGTATAGGAGGATGCTCCTTGGGTGCAGGGACAGGCACAGACTTCCTTGCCATAACTTCACGGACCTTTTTTTTGGGTCCTTCCTTCCCCACGGGTTGTTGGGCGGAAGGGACTTGGGGCTGGACTTGACGCTTAGCTGGCGCTTTTGCCTGACTCGCAGCTGCAGCCCTACGATCCACTGTAAGTGGTGGCCGACGAGGAGGTGGTGGCGGAAGAAACCGTTCCTCCAGTGCGGCATTTCGTGCGTCCATCATACTACCCACTTGGAGCATAACGGCGCGCACGATTTCATCCAATCCCAATACTGAAGATACTTCCTTCCCTAATTCTTGCCGTTTTGGCCCTGGCAAGGAAGGAAATTCTTCCCTCACCTTTTGTCTCGCCGCCTGCTGAGGGCACTTCTTCACAGCTGGAGATACGGGAGCACCCTTGGAGGGCTTCAGTAGCGCCTTTACTTCAGCCAACTCCTTTTTAAGGGCTGTAATCTCCGCTCTTAAAGCGGTCGTCTCTTCTGTGGTGTTTCTCGATACGAGGACGCCCGTTGCCTCAGTTATGGAAGCAACTGCATCCTTAAGGAGACGTGAACTAGTGCCTTTCAGTCCCTTGGAGAGACGCGATACTCGAAAGACCGCTGAGACCGAACTTCTTATTTGTCTCTCAAGAGCTTCGGATGTCAAGGAGTCAACGGACGCCTTCTCTCCTGGAAGTCCTGAGAACCGCCGTGTGACCCAGGAGTCGGAGGCCTGTTTGGCCATCTCCGCAATCTCACTCTCGGCATCGACCTCTGACTGGTCACCGGTAGATCCCTTGAGGTATTGCCTAGCCTCTGTGGACGAGAGCCTCGTCATAGATCGGCCTCTACCTCGACTCACCGTCTGTCGCACTTTTGGTTCTGGCTCGGCGTCGCTCGAAGCCGAGCCAGACCCAGACCCCGACCCTTTAACTCGGCGAAAGTGTCGCTTGCTACGGCCACCACAAATAAGGATCGGTGATCTCATCCTACAAATGGGCGACACATCCCTAGAACCAATATTAGTTCCCGCAAATACCACATCATCTGCAAAATCATTAGTCCGTGTTCTAGCGTTAGTCGTTGAATTTTTATCCACTGTCAAAATCTTGTCCCCCCCCAGAGAACGAGGGGCTGCCCGGGCGGAGCCCGGCGAGGGATTCTCCGGCATAGCCGGTAACCTCCTGGGGTAATTCTTTTTGAAATTCTGACATTTTTTCATCTTCATCGTCATCTTGAAGTTCGCAGTACGCCTGCCGGAACCAGTATGAAAGTCACCAGTCCTGCCAGCCGCTGTCCGGAACTGGGCCCTTGGGACTCAACTTGAGTTCTCATCGGCCCCAGCCCGATACTGGGTGCGCTGCTCACACGCCACACCCAGGAGTGTTTATCGGCTCTCCAGCCTAGATCCGTAGTGTTCAGCGAGACAGGGTCACCTCGAGAAGGATGTGGCTCTTCAACACGCACTACGGTCTTGAGGTGTCAGGCTAAGGCACTCTCCAAGGGAGCGTGCTGTGTTGCGCCTGTGGGTCCACCCCCTGCAGATCAGAGATACAAGTACCACATCACACCTGCTCGACCCCAACACGGTTGTTGTCACTTAACTTAACCTCTGGTATTCAGAGAAGAGCGGTAAAAAGTGCAGCATCCATGTGTCACATATGTTTGTTTATTTGAAGCTAAGATTACAAAATACGTAGGTAGTATTATCTGATCAGAGATGTATGATCCTATAATTGGATACAAAAATAATCAATCAAGTGTAAAGTATGTAACGTTTGCGAGAATTAAAACAAAGCCTTATGGGTATTATCACGCAAAGAGTATTATTATATTACCTTACCTCCTAAAACTTAGTTTTTCTTTGGCTTTTTCTGATAGAAATTGGTTTGTCTAAGTGAATATAAGTATTTCATAAAAAATGTATAATAATTTATTCGATTTATACTTTATTTTATTGTTCACAATCTAGACTTTACGTCGGTTTTAATAAATACCCCGTCCCGTAGCCCACAGAAAAAGGTATTTATGTTCCCATTATTATGTGTTTCTATACATTACATTATTATCACTAAAAAACAATAAATAATATTATATCGGCATTTTACTTCGGTACGATATATTATAATACTAACGATACGATAAAATTAGATACGTTCTAGTATTTCCGTCATCCCTAATTTTGACAGTGTTCCTGCTTCCCAGTATTGTTGGAAAAGATCGGTTTAGTATCTAATCTGTATTTTGTGAAAAAACAATTCGATGCATTATTCCCTGATTCCAACCACAGGTTCCAACATAGCTTGGTTCCAAAGTGTTCAGATTTCCAAATCAGATTGTTACGAGTTAATTAGGAATTTAAATTACTCATGATACATTTACCAGTGTATTTAAACTACGCAACGGATTTTAATGCGGTTTTCACTAACATTTAGAGAATTTTTAACAGATGGTTTATTTTAATTAAACAATAGATTCCATGTAAGTTTTTTTTTATAGTAAAGAAAATTCAATTAATGTTAATCAATTAAAACAATGACTTCGGTCGTAGAAATGTAGGACGAAATCGCTAATAGTTTTACTTTAAAAACAATATTAACATCTAAAAATGAATAACACTAGCCTATAAAAAAATATATGCGATCGATATCATTACTTATTTGGTCACAACACTACAACTATCAAATTAGAACTGTCATCGAGAAAATAAAGAAGTGGACTTAGTTGAAATTTTTTAATAAGACCCTTAGCAGAAAATATACCTAAGTGTAACAATGAACCACCACTACCATACCAAATTTCGCTGAATTCGGTCCAGTAGTTGTTGCGTGATTGGCGTTCAAGCATACCGACATACAAACAAACAGACGGACAGGCAAAAATTTCAAAAACCATTGAAATGTGTTCTGTCCGTGATTCTAAACCCCCGTATTATCTAGAAAAATACATATAGATAGATTTATTGAGAAATTTTTATAGGCTATACTTACAGGGTTATTGGTAATTCAACGTATTCCCGTTAGGGGATGATGTGACTATTTGCGATAATTTTATCCCCCATATGCATCAATCAAAAGTGAACCATTTTTGAGTTACTTATCATGTTTTATAACCTTTTTTTAAAAATAAGTCCAAAATGCAACATAAAAATTTATTTTTACAAAGTATCAATTTAAATCTCATTTTTTCTTTTGATTTATAAAAACGATTAAACACAGGTTATTATTTATCAACATTAAAGCAACAATTATCGGTCCATATTTAAAACTGCGAGACAAAAACGATGTTATTGAAATATTTTTTTTCCACTTAAATGCCTTAAAAATGAAAAAAAAAACCTTAGAAAATTTGGTTTGCAGATTATTTAAAAAAAAAACCGTTTCTTAACTCTCCAACGATGCTTAACAACTAGGAACTTATTTCAAAGAAACTGAAAAAAACATTATCACAAAGGAAGCTGGTGGAAATTCGTATTCGAACTAAACCGAAGGTCCTTTTTTAAAAATTACATAAAATTAATTAAAAAAATACCCAATGTAAATAAAACAAAAACTACAAATTTAAAATAAAATTTAGAACCAGTAACAGTTTAGTAGTAATAACAATTAATAATAAGTAACAAATAAGACATTTTGTAATTTAGCCTAATTATATGTAGTTCTTGCTCGAAGTGACTTCCCCTATTGCGCACGCAAAGTCGCATTATTTTTCTGAGTTGTGACTTAACTACCGAGTAGTCAAATTATTCCGCATCGCTTTTGCTGCGTTTATTTCTTGTTTTGAGTTCTTCCGCGGATGACACAGGCGAGATGTCGAAACTAAGGATTTCATGTGACCACACACATAGAAATCAACCGGCGTTAAGTCCGGACTCCTCGCAGGCCACGGAATGGGTCCTCCTCGCCCTATCCAACGATTAGGAAAATGGCTATCAAACTATCGCCTAACATTGACACCAAAATGTGCAGGACATCCGTCTTGTTGGTATATCATGTTTTACCTTGTAGCCAAAGGCATGTCTTCGAGGAGGTTAAACGTTTCATTTTTTTTTCAATTTTCGTAAGCTGCATTTTGATTGCTCGGTAAAAAAATGTGGGCCAATTAAATTGTCGTCAATTGTCACACATTGACCGAAAAACGGCGTTGCGACCCTTTTGGCCTCTTTTTATTAGGATTTTTGTGCACTTTTCTCACTCAAATAATATAATGTTCATTGTTGTAGTTAGTAATCCCATCTTGATCGAATTTGGATTCGTCGGACCATAGGATTTTTTTTTAAAAGATGTATCTTCTAAATCCGCATTTAACATGTATCTACAGAAAGCAACTCTCCTTTCAGGGTCCTCTTAGTGAATAACTTGAGTATAATGGTAAGTAAGGATAGAATCCTGCATTATGCACTGTAAAACACGCTTTCCATTGTGTTAAAGAGAGTCGTGTGGCGACGGTGTTTGTCGAAATTGTTGGTTCTGCAGTAAATTCTTTCATAATATCCTCTTCGTAATTAACAACATGGACGGGGGGGGGGGGGGGGGGGGGGGGGGGTTCTTCCAGCATTAATTTGTCTCTCTGAACACTACCAGTTTCTCGGTTTCGCCTATAAATTCCATTAAAAACTGATACAACGTAACGGTAACAAAACACAATATCGGCGTATTCTTCATTTGTGTAATTTTCAAACATACGATGTTCATTTTGATCAAGCTCTTCCATATTCAATTCAAATGAAAAATTACACTACATTCGTTAGTGTATTTACTTCAAAAATACGGTGCCAATTTGTAAAACAAAACCAATGCAAGCGTGAAAAGTTTAAAAAAAAATAAGTCTTTGAAAACTTTGATTTTTTTTTCTTATCTGTCAGTTTGCTTCCTGCATTGGCTTAGGTACGCATTAAACCTATTTGCATGATACTCAAACAGCGATTTTAAGTTTAGTTCGAATACGAATTTCTTTAAAATACCCAGTTGTTATGCATTATTGGAGAGCTAAGAAAACGGTACTGTTTTTAAAATAATTTGCAAGCCAAGTTTCATAACGTTTTTAAGGCATTTTAGTGGAAAAAATGTAAATAAAAATATTGAAATAATATCGTTTTTCGTCTCGAAGTTTTAAATTTGGACCAATAATTGTTGTTTTAATATTGTTAGATAACCAGTGTTTAATTATTTTTATAAATCAGAAGAAAAAAAAAATGGGTGCGTGTACTTATGTACGCGCGTGAAAAGTTATACTTCTTTGGCATCATTAAAAAATAGTTTTTAAATTGCATGCAAATAATTAATTACAATAAAATAATAGAAGGATTGGAAAAGGATAATCAACAAAGTTCATTTTAAATTTGAAAAATTAAATAAATAAATATTTATTTTCTTACATTAAGTCTAACATAAATTGTCTTATTATTCGAATTGTATTTTTAATTAAATGATGTCCACTTCCATAGTATCTTCCGGTAATGTCTGAATCGGAACTTATATAATTAATGGTTAATTAATAAATGGTTCCCATTTTTGAGTTGATACATATGGGGGTTAAAATTATCACAAATAGTCAGTCACCCCTATCACCTCATAACGGGAAAACGTCGAATTACCAATAACCCTGTATAATTTCACGCTACGGCCCTAAGGAGCGGAGGAGGTAACCATTGGCGTTAAGCAATCTGATAAGTTGAAGTCATGTACGCGAAGTGAGCACGATGTGACATTATGGGCTACATGGGAGCGTTGAAGGTGCGCGGCACAGTGGAGAGTTGTTCGAATCAATTTAACGAGTGAAACTGTAGGGCACAGCTAGTCCTTTATAAAGTTTGTTTATTTCCACATTAAACTGACCAATATTGTGTAAATGAAAAAGGGGATCAATCATCTATTTACGTAGCAATTGAGGACTAAAGGTTATCTGTTAATAAACGAGTACATAAGTCATGGTTGGACACTATCGCAAACATTATAAATGTACTTTTGACTACTGTAGTACTAAGTTGTGCGTTGTGTAGTTAATAATGAAAGTATTTATAACAAAAATATGGGTTGCCTTTTTGTTTTTCACATCAGTCGCAGCTTCAAAACATGCTTTTCTAATGAATGAACATTGGGTGTGTAATGTTAAAAAATCATGTTTCACTTGTCTGAACTTACAGCATTGTTCCTGGTGTGAAACGGAAAATAAATGTTTCTCCAATAAACTCAGTACGTTTAAAAATTATTGTGAAAATAGTACTATTCAATTCACGGACTACGGATGTAAGTTTCAGTTTAGTTTTTAAACTTCGTTCGCTTTAAATTTATTATGAAATAGGTGCCATTATTACATCGTATGCTATAAAAATATCACATTTAACCTGAGATAAATAGAAAAAGATCAAAGTTCAAAGACCCGCGTTCCTTCTGTGTTGTTTTTGAGATGCATATCGTTTGATACCCATCAAATTAAAGGAAACTTATTTTTAAAGTTTCCACAAATATTTGAATTATTTAAAACTGATCACAACATTGAAATCATTATAATGCATCTAATCGCAATTTCGTTTTAACTCTTAACGACATATTCTAATTAGTCAATACCTTCACAATACATTCCTACCTGACTTCATTCGTTCTTAAATTAACTAGCACATCAAGAAGGAGGAGGTATCCGATCATAGTTTCAATCATGTCTAAATAATTTAAAATCCTATGCATTATTTTAGTCCTGATTGAATAATCCTGTCAAATACAGACTAACTGTACGTACCTTGACGACAACTATTACGTCACAAAATAGCATTAATTTTCCATGGAGATATTTTCAGGCAAATACCTTGAGCTCATTGAATTTTTTCACAGTTTTTTTTTTTTCACCCGACTGCGAAAAAGGAGGGTTATGTATTTCGAGCGTATGTATGTATATCTATTTCTTTGGCACGTTCTGTAGCCTAAACGGGTTGATGGATTTTAGCATATGTGTCGATAGATTCGTCTTGATTGTGGTGACATAGGCTATATAATATTTAAGTACGACGTCAGAGAATCAAATAAAAAGCGTATATAGTACAATTTTTTTTTGTCAAGTGTTGTTTGTTACATTCGGGGTTTTGGTTTCCCTTTTAATAATTTGACTTGTTATTCTTATTTAAAAACTTCAATCACTATAAAATATTCAAAACAATCTAAACTTAATCTTGTTCGACAATTTTTTTTTTTGGATATTCTCCTCTATTCAAATATAAATGTTATAACAATTAACTTATAGAGTCAAATTATGCAACATTACCTAATATTTATTATTTTCATTGTTATAGTTAGCGTACAAGAAAATGTAAGTGTTCATGCGCGCGTGGAAAAACTGAAAAAAATTGCTACCCCTCGAAATCTACAGAAGGTCCTGAGTGTTCCGGTCGAGGAACTTGCGTGTGCGGACGATGTGTCTGTAATCCTATACCAGATCCAGATAACCCAACTAAGGTAATGAACTGGAGATATGTAAGCTTAGATAATTGGTGTGAAATTGCTCACAATAACTGCCATTCCAGCTGCCCTCAATATTTTATACATTTTTCAACTGACACACCTACAACGAGAAAATAAATGAAAACTTTTGCTCTAAATAATAAATACGGTATTATTTTAGCTGGAAATAGTGTCCACATTTATTTCGACTGATCATGTAAGACAAGTTATATATTTTTCTCATTATGTACATATCAATTTATTACCTATATTACAGAATTTCAGTTACGCTAATCACGCCATGGTTTCATCACGACGTTTTCCTTTCACCGTAAGCTTAAGCTCATTGCAGTATTTGCAAGGAATCGAAATCACGTCGTTCGATGCGTTGTCCAACACAGGCTACCATCTTTACTTCAAAATTATTAAAATATCTGAAAACCACAAGGACAGGTGATAACTTGAACTTAAGTCACCTAGTACGTTTATTCTAAGTTAGCACTTTTCTATAATCGAAATGTTTATAATTCCTAAACAAGAGCATTTTAAACAAAACCAACTTCAAAGATTTTGAGGATTTCCCTGGTGTACCTTCGAAGTCGAAAGCAAAATGCCAATGAAATGAAAATGGGAGAACGAACAAAAAAACATAAAGAAGTTATGGCTGAACATGCTTAAAAATATATAAATTCGAATTGAGAACCTCCTCCTTTTTTTGGAAGTCTGTTATAAAAAGGAATTATCATGTTATAAATATGTTTGCAGGTGATAATGGGGAAGTACTGCGAATTGGATAACTTTTCTTGCGAAGGACCTAACTGCAAAGAGGGTCCTTACTCTATAATAAAAGTGAACGAAAAAGACAACCTTTCTAATATGGTCACCCAGGAATAATTTCTTATTCTATTAATTTTATATGAAAATCAAATTACAATTGTTAATCCAAGTCTGTGTGTAGTATGTTCCTATAAATTTTTACCGTAGATTAATGATTGATTTCCAGTAGCGCCAGCTTCAACAAATCATTAATCTATGTTCAATACTTTTATTTCATATAAATAATTTAGGTTTTGTCTTTACCGTTGGTACCTAAACTAATAGTTAAAGCTTAATGTTTAGGTACTTTACTTTTCTTGAATAATTAACCCAACTTCCATGGTACAGCAACTCACGGTGTATATTGGCCTTTGACACTATAGTCGTACAAGATCGTGCGCGACCGTCCTATGTTTGAAACGTTGGCGGGGACGAGGTAGCACGCCACTACAATACTTACTACACTAAAGTAAAACAGTATGTTATCTCGGCAGTGTTCTTGAAATAACTGCCTGCATCCGCTCGGTAGGTTATCACGCACAAGGGCTGCTCTCTGACTATGTTTCTTGGGTTACTAGATTCAGTATTAATCCTTATCCAGATAAATATGTTAGTTAATTTGGGCATTTAAACAAATTAATTTAAATAAAATAAAATACATGCCGTAGAATATATTACAGGTTCAAAATAACGCGTAACCAAAGAAATTACTCGCAGCAAAACGGTTGACCGGCACTCTGCACCTATAATGAATTGCGCGTTACGAGTTAAGCACACTTTTCGTAGCTATAAAATATCTATACTAAAGCGATAAACTTTAAAATTATGCTTCTCTTGCTATATTTTAAAACAGAGTCGCCCTGCTGCGTCTATATGCCTGTCTGTCTGAACGCGATTTCATCAATGAACGTAGTGATTTGTGAGGAAGGTTTACGTGTATAATTCATTAAAGTTTTGGGTAAATTGGCTGAAATAAAACGATTACTGAACCAAATGAAAAATAAATACCTCGGAAGTAAATTATGGCGATTAGGCGACTGGGTGCTTTATTGGCATGCGCCGCGTAAATCAATAGAGTTATATATATTACGTGATTATTTTTCTTAAATGTAGACATTTATTATGCTCTGCTACTCGTGCGAAGCAGGTGCGGGTTGCTAGTTAGTTGTAAATTGCGTACTCACGACTATTGTGTACTGAAGTTTACCTGGATTTCGTTTCGCCCGTTTGTATGAAGACGTGATACTGTTTACTTTAGTGTACTGTGACTGCGCGCCTACGTCACGCAATTGCACGCGTGCCCATTCCCCGCTACATTACCCGCCCCCGTTGTCGTGTCTTAGTACCTCGCCCCCGCCAATGTAAGTCGGAAACATAAACGGTCGCGCACGATCTTGTACTACTATAATTTTACACATGGTAGGTGGTATAAGGACGCTTGTAATGACATAGGTATCACTAGCGCGTTTCCGACCTTGAATCCTTCTACCTCAAGGAGCTCTGGAAACCCTTCTTACCGCAGGAACACAACAAAAGGTAATTTGGCTGCAAACTTTTGTAGGATGGAGGTGTAAAGAGAAATCTACAAAGACATTTCTCTGTGCCCTATACCTCTCTTAGGATGGATGAACACACTCGTCATTGGTCAATGAGTTTATCGAGTTTAATCGGTAATTAGCTGCGATTTACAATCGATCATCCTCTACGTACATACCTGCTAGAACAGATGTCCGATGGGGCCAAATTATTCTCGAGGGGTAATTAAATAAGATATAGCGTGGGTAGACCTGTCACAAGATGGACCGACGACCCAATGAAGGTTGTAGGAAGCCACTGGAAGTGACCAGTGCTAGAACTGTCATTGTAGCGATCTTTGGGCAAGGCCTATGTCCAGTAGTGGACGTCTTTCGGTCGATATGACGATTATGATCCTCTATCCACCAACCAGGAGACGCTTCTATACACCAGGAGGGCCAGCACGAGCTTATAATATTATCATACTTAAACAGATTTTAATATTTATTACAGTTATATTTAACAATAAAGCCCTTTATTTGGATATATCACTAGCTCAGAAACATACATATTATATGAACATAGGTTAATTAGCTCAGTTCAGCTTTCCCGCTTTTCTGGCCATCAAACCGAGAAAAATATATAAAATTATTTTTACTCTAAAGAAAGGCGTTTAACCCGTGCCACGCAATTCCAAGTTTAAAAATTGGTGCTTTGTAAGTAAGAGGGCTATAGAGTTTTACTAGGGAGCATTCGGGGGTATGGCTGCCAGGCCCGATGGAGGCGACGAGGTTTTCAGAAGGAGCGTTCGAGCGAAGAAACCGCCGCCCTCAATTAAGGAATTATATGACGGAGCGCTGTCGCGGATAGCTCTCGGTTCGGTTGCCTGCCCGTTATGGTTACGCGAAATTAGATTTCAACGAGTCTATTTTCTCTTCCACAACGAGTTCACCTTTTATTTCCTTAATATTTATTAAACGCAGGCGTCATTATTACTAAGAAAAAAGGGGAAAAATATTCTTTTGTTTTCATCTTTATGACGTCTGTTATAATTATTTATGTATTGTAATTTATATATGTACTGCTTAATCTGTTTTATACCTAATTCAATATTATTATTTTTCGTAAATTTGTTTATTTAACTTTTAACATAAACTTACATGTACATAATTGTTTGTGTTTACATATAAATGGCTGAAATAATGGATAAAATAATAATTAAAATACCATCTGTATAAAAAGCAGCAACAAAAAAATCATGATAAATAAAGTATTTAAAAAAAAAACACTTACCTTTACGCGAAATTCATTCATTTGTGGATGAACAATTGTTTTCATTTTAAAATAGGGTATCTGGGTCGAATATGACAAGCAGTAATAGATCAATGTACTAGCTTTCCGCCCAGGGCTATCATCACCAGACCGCCAATATCAATCCAAAGGAAAACGTTGTGTTGCTGCTAAAAAAATTCAGGAGTGCATGTTTATGAATTTACCGTATTATAATTATATTCTGCTATTGTTTATTTCTATTTATACATTGTTTTCTTTATACCTATAAAATGTTACCTAGGTAAGATAGGTTTACACTACGTAATAAAAATGGTTTAGTTATCTCAAATTATAAATTTTGCGAGAAAATTGATGTCAAACCTTAAGGTAGCCATATTCAACCAGTTCTTTTAAATCAAAACAAAGTTTTTTATTTAACATGTTTATTAAATAGGTATACAGAGTGTAATATTTAAATGGGTCAGTGGGGAGAACTCTGAAAACATAAGGGATAGAGAAATATGTTCTACAGAACATTGACATCAATTTTAAACATAAAAAACTACATTCAAACATTTTCAAAAATTTATACAAAAATCAAACCAAATTTTTTAGGAAAAAAAATATGTATACATATTAAAGAAATTAATTAATTAATTATTAATTAAAGAAATATCAAATTCGATGTCTACGTTATAAAGTACAGTTTTCTCCATAGACGTAGTTTTCTCAGTCACTATATAGGTTGATTATGTTAAGACGTCAACTGTTGATACATGTAGATACATCTCATCTCATCAGAAAGGACTGCTTCTCCAGTTGATCTCTAAACGGATTCTACCACTTTGATATTAATAACAAATATAGCAAAACTTAATTAATAATCGGAAAACGTTTTACTGACGTAAATAAATTTGTGTTCAATAATAATAAAATTGTGTTGGAATACGGACCGCGCGGCGCTCCAGCTCGTAGCGAGAGATTCGATTATGCAGCATCTAAATTGTTTTCGAGTAGGTCATTATCATGAAAAAGGTTGTAGGTTAATATTACGATGTTAATCAAACTTTATTATTCTTTTAACATAATTAAGAATTCTCATAGAAATGTTTTTCATCTGTCATAAGTACAGATGATAAGGTGTTAAAATTAAATTGAAAAAAAAATATATTTTTATGCACTGGAACACACACTGGAATATTGTTTTTAAAACTCATATTTTGCAAACTTATTTACATTTATGTGTAACTTCATGACGAAATAACCAAATTTAAACCCTTTTTTTAGTTAGGTACGTTAAATAATTGGGACATGACATTGGATAAATATATAAAATTTAAGAATTATATTAACAGGAATCTACAACAAAGCCATCTATGACGATATTGTAAACTGACATCCAAATACTCCAGACTTGATATATCTATATAAATAAAAATGGAGATAGGGAAAAGGTGACCTGAATGGTGACACCTGGTGATCAGATAGTTTTTTCATTCGATGATCAGAGAAGGCGCGATTTAGATAATAAAAGAAATCACCTCAAAGAGAAACCGCCCTTTTGTATGACTAAGTTATCCAGATGGTATTCTAACGTGTAGGATCTGCGAGTGTTAATTTAGCGCAAAAATTGGATACTATAACCATAAGCGTGCACACCACCGAAGCCCTAGTAATGAGTAATAGCAGGAGCCAGGAGCAGTCGCAGCCACGTGACGCCGCCGCGCCGCGCCGCGTCGTTTCAGAAATCGACAAGAACTCAATAATAATAATATAAATAAAAAAGAAATGCTGTTCGTTGCTAAGCCATTCCTGGACTGATTTTGGTTTTAAAATGTTCGTATTGGGAAAAAACAGAATGTCCCTGCTTCTATCAGATTTTTGTATTGTTTTTTTGTGAGGGTCTAATTTAATTTTAATTAAGTATTTTGTTTTGCTCCATATGGCCCTGGAAAAGTTTTCAGAAACAAAAATCGGGACAGATGGCGCTATGGTCGAATTACTGACTATTGAAAAGGGCTGGACTATGTCTGCCGAGAGCCCTATTAACCAGAAAAACAACATTCCAATAGTTACAGTGGACCACTATCTACAAAAAGAAAATGATTCAACAAATAAAATACAAGTGGTTCAGATAATAAATACACTGTACCTAAGTTCGGTCAAATGATTATTCTAAAACCGTTGTCCTAATACGTTTAAGAAGCGCTGAACGGTTAAATTCGGTGTCGATGTAATTCGCTAAGATACGTGACTGGACTATTATAAGTGTGAAATAAGATGTCGATGGAAGTTTGTAGATAGAGGTATACAACTTGATATTGCACAACAAAAGCCGGGATCACACATAATAATATGCCATTGGTATGCTGGAGTATGAAAGAATGCGCGTTCCAAGGAGGCAGGCGGTAGGCGCCTTCTCGGCGTGCCTTGCGTTTAGCGTCACTCGATCGACCGACACTCGAATTGTGATATTCGACTTTCTATTAACTAGTTTTCCATTTAAGTATTTTTTGAGTATATTTGTAAAATTAAATAAATTTCCCATAAATTCAAAACATTTTCAAAGCTAAAGATACCCGAATTATCATTATTTTGAAGACGTGCAATCCTTGTTGACAGAATGTGACCGAAACAGTCTTCAACGAAAATATGTTCGAAGTCACATGTAACTATAAATCATCTTTCACAAATTCTTGGCTACACTACACCTGCAAGTGAGGAAGCAAAGATTTTGTGAAAGTTTGTCATTAGTGGACTAAGATAGTTGTGAGATGCTATGTTCAGGTTATGATGGGACTGAAATGGTCTTTTTGAACCCAAGTTCCTAAATTAAAAATAACATTACTTTAAAATTTATATTAAAACTAGAGGTGCAGTGCCTCGCTATACCGAAAATGACGGGATATAGAAATTTGCAATATTATTTTCACAAATCATAAATATAAGTATAGATAAAATTACGAGACAAAAATAAATAATAAAAGCGTGCAGAGCCGCGGCCGCAGTTGCATAATTAATAAATACCTATTATTAGCTCTAAATATTATTAATTAAATCCAAATAATAATTATTTGTAATTTTCTATTTTGATTTATTTTTGTCTTTATAATTGAGTAAAAAGTCGAAACCCGTACAAAATATGTTTGGAAAAAATACTACGGAGTGCTTTAGAATCATGGATAAAAAACATTTTGACAGTTTTTGAAATTTTTTGAAAACAAAGGAAAAAGGTTGCCAACTTGGGGCAACAATACAAAAATTATATACAATACGATCGAAGGATTCCCCGTAAAACATAAACGAAAGGGGTTGCGATATTGGGAAATTTTAATTGCCTAGTTTTTTATTTAAACTGAAAAAACAATGTTATGTAACGTGTTGTTCGAACCCCCCTCCCGTCCTTGTAACGCATCGTAATGTTTTACAAGACCCACTCCCCCCAAATTGCTTTACGTAATACTTGAACGCCCCTATTATAAGTCTGTCGTCGTGACATTTAGGATGCATCATAGATTTAATTAGGTACTACGTCTGTGGGATGCATAATTACTCGTATGGTCCAAAAAATGTGTTTATGTTATTTAAAAAAAATTAACTATCTATGGCTGAAATGTTTTTAAATTCTACCTTCCCAGTAAGGTATAAAAATGAAATATTTAAAAATGGGAAATAAATAATAATTAATAAAATTGAATTTTATTCTTTTTGGTAAGAAAATTAAAAAGGCTTCAACGCTTTTTCAAAAACCCATTGGGAAAAAAAACTTAAGGGATGAAATTTTTAAAATTTAAATTTATAAAAGTTTTTTGGGAAAAACGGTTTAATTTTTTTGGAAACAATTGGGATATTTAAATTTTAAAATTACCAATTTACAAGGCAATTAATTAAATCCATCCCATGATTTTCTTTTTTTTTTGGTTTTCCGGGAAATCATCCTCTGCATATGCAGTAATAAAGCGGTGTGGTAGAGATCGCGACCACCATACAATAATTAGTTATAAACCCATCTATGATTATTTTGGTTTGTCGCGTTCCATAATCAGCCGGTCATGTACAGTAAGTAATATAGGGGTTGGTAGGGATCGCGACCACCATACATACACATAGAGTGATAAAAACCCATCTATGATTTTTTTGGTTTCTCGTATTCCGAAGTCAGCCAGTTAGTATATGCAGTAATATAGCTCAACTATAAAAACGTTTCTTTTTTTATTGCAGAAAGACGAAATAACCGTTTTCTCATTTCAGGCGAAATAGCAAAGAAAATTTGGATAAAGTAATTACGATGGATTTCCGCGAAGTTGAAAGTTCCCCAAAAATATTTATATATCACTGTAGTATTAGGAAGTATAAGTATAAGGTTAATTATAATACTTAATCCAGAAACAATCAGTAGATTTACATCGTTAATCGTTAAGCATTATCATTATACGTAATTTAGATGCGGAGAGACATTGCCTCGCTGAGAGTGTTCTTCCATCTAGACTGTTTATGGCGAGTATTCTGAAGAGCTATTCAACCTTATCCCTTCTTCTCCTTTTCATGAGAGAACCACACGTGTTTATGGTAACCTCGAACGAACTTCAGCATATCTTTTCCGTAATGCTTTTAAGCTGTGGAACTGTCTCCCGGCTAGAACAACATTTCCCTTCTTCCTACAACATGGAGTCCTTCGAATAACGTGAAGAGACATTTAAGCAGATGGGCATAATAGCGCCAACTGGCAATGGATTGTATATCTAAAAAAATAGGAATATATACAAATAATAGCAATTTATCACTAAAATCGTGTATTAGCAGAAATCGAAAATCTTATTTGGAACTTTTTAGATCCAGAGATTTTATATGTATATTATAAGAATTTGTTAATTCAATAACACATGTAACTATATTACATAAAACATACACAATATGTAAAGAAAACACTCGTATACGAGCGCTTTTCTTAAGTTTGTTTCTTCCGCGTTGTCTATGAAAAAGTTATTAGATTTCGAAAGGGACATCGAACGGGACGTCATATATTTTAAAACAAAATGATATGTTATGACTGTGAACAGAAAACTCTCATAAAAATAATTTATTTTCTATATTTGTAAGAATATAAAAATACCTGAAATATAGGCTTTAATTGTTGTTTCCTATGTTTACAGGTGAGTGAATCTTTTGTTAAACAGAAAATGTAATTGATTAAATGTTTTAAAACCCGTTTACAAAGAAACGCAATTAAGTCTTTGTTTCATTTTCCCCGATAATTCAAGAGTATAAAATCATTATACACTTATAACAATAATTCCTATAACAACAGTCACAAATACTTAGAAAATTTTACTAAGTAGTAAATAATTATATTTAGTAATAAATAGTAATAGTTAATATAAATTCAAAGATATTGTAAGCTCTTTGTGTTAAGAGCTTTTAAAGTTCATTATCGCAATTCCGATGTCTAATTACATTGTTCACCTTTCCATTTCAAAATTGCTATCCTAATAATGCTTAGCCATAAACCAAGGAAATTATTTTCTTAAAAGTTTTTAGCGGTAAGGCAGGGTTTGAAATGAGTGTCTACCTCTGAGGTGTCATTTTAAGGAATATTTAGGTCGAAGGAACGAGTATTCAAGCTTCTGAATATTAATAAAGCCCCCTCTGAGCACTTGACCGTCAGCATCGCTTTCACCAATCTTGTTATATCTAAATTATTTATAACAGATTATCCTCCTGACCTTGCTTTAGGTACGTTTTTATTATGCTTGTTCTTCGTACTTAATAGCAACGTGTGTGTATGTATATACACAATTATGCCAATGCCACGTGGATAGACCATAGAATGTTTTTCTAGTTTTCAGACTTCAAACAATGTTGCAACGCTTTAAAAAGGGTGACTCGTAAAATTCATATTTTTAGTTAAAATTTATGCTTTTAGTTATTATTTTTAATTCACTTCACTTAATGCACTATATTCAAACTATATCACGCAAAATGCAAAATTTTAATAATTTTCTTAACTGTTTTTTAATTACTAAAACCAACGGGCAGCGACAAACCCCCAAAACCTTTGGGTTTATTGTAGTCTTAAGTAAATTTTATCTGGGTTTCTTAAATGTATTGATAAACGTTACTATTTCCAACGGGCCAAGCGGAACCCCCCAAACCAAAACAATTTTTATTGTAAGGGGCCCTAAGGGCTTATTATCGGGGTTCTTCGAATCCGATGCTGGAGAAGAAAGGTTTCCTATTTCACGGCCCTTTTAAGCGGAGGAATTCCCCCCAAAAACAACCAACCAGGCTCTTCTTTTCTCATAATTTGGGGGACCGCCCACTTTAGCCCTTATCATTGGTTTCTTCTCTCCGTTGGGCCCGGATTTGGAATTTCTTGATTTTAAGGTTCCTTCCCGGTTTAATTTTACGGGCCGGCACCTTTGTGGTGGGAATTTTTTTGGGCTCTGGTTTGGGGCCGGCCGCCTACCCAGGGTTGTTGGGGCGTGTCCACGGGTAACTCTTTCCGGTTTTTTCCTCCCTGCCTCTTTGGTTCCGGCCCATTTCTTGGAGCGCCTTGGTCTTTTAGAAAATCTTTCCCTGCCCTTTTCGGGCGGCCAGGAATTTGTTCGCCCGAAAGGGTTTCTTGAATTAAGTTTAGGAAGTTTTCTTTCCTCGGTTCTTCAATGTTGGTATTAAATTGGGTTGTTTTATTTAATTTATGGTTTGGCCGGGGGCGGCCTTTGGTAACCCAAAGGGTTCTTTGGACCTATCAAGAACATTAAACTTCTTTAGGTTTTACCAAGAAATTGCCCGTTTTGTTTGGTTTTAAACGTTTAATTTCAGTTTTTTTATTTGAAATGGTTTCCCCATAAATGCTCTTTCCAGGCACATTTTTGTCCCCTTAAAGAAATAAGGTGGGGGGCAAAAATTTTAAAGGCATTTTGAAGTATTTTAATTTCATTGAAAATTTTTCCCGAAAGGGTTATAAATTTAAAAAGTATGTTTTATTTAATTTGAGTAGGGCGGAGGAGGGGCCTTTGCAACCCAAAGTTCTTTGAACTTGGAAGAACCTTTTAATTCATATTATTCCAAATTGTTTCAGGAAAAAAATTCCAAGGTTTTTGTTTTTTTTTTTTGTTTTAACCGGTAATTCTGGTATTAATTGTCAGTTTGGAAAAACTTTTTGAATCACACCGGCCCTTAAGACCAACCAAACCATGAAATTTTAAGGGTAGTTTCAGGGAAGTTTAAGGTGCGAACCGGAAAAATTGTGGGGGTTGGGCCGGTTTGGAATATTTTAATTCCAGGTAAAAAACGGGTTAAAATTTTAAATTTTTTCTTTAAAAGTTAAAACCCCCGACCTATTCCCTAAATTCATTTGAATTCCTTGGGGCACCCATTTTAAGCTTTTTAAACCGGCTTAATTTGGCTGGACCTTATTGTTTGAGCTTAAGTCAAACCGTAACAGCCTAATTTGTGTTTATTTCCCAAATTTTAAAATTTATTGCACCAAATTTACAAACCAAGGTTATTTTTAAGGTTTTTGCAAAAAACCAATTAAAGGTTTTCTTTTTTTAAGGTTAAATTAAAGTTTGGATTTTGGCTTTTTCCCTTTTGCCACGAGGTCCCATTTTAAATTCTCGAATTTTAACGAATTCTACACAAAAAAGTTAAATGGAAAAATGTAAACTAAAATAAACAAATGGCACTTTTGGAAAAGAATTCCTTTTTTAAATAAAATAATTTGAAATTAAAATTCCCGCCAAAAAAAATTTTTTGATTTTGAAATCCAAGTTAAAAACCCAAAACATAGGTAAAAAGCCAAAATTAAATTTTTCTAGGTTAAAACTCAAGAACTTTTTTTTGGTTTAAGGCAAATCTCATACTTTTGTTTTGTTTTTTGATAGTAAACAGCCCTTGGGCGCCAATTTAAACCAGTAAAGTTTACCAAGATAGGAAGTTGTAAAGTCGAACCAAGTTGTGGGGTTGGGCCAGTGTTTACAATTAACTAAATGGGTAATTTAAAAATTTTCAAAAGCTTAAAAGGGCAATGGGAAATTATTCTTGGAATTTTTTGCAAACACGAAATAAAGATTGAAAAGGCAATTCCCAAAATTGTGGCGAAACAAGTTACACAAGGAAATTATTTAAAATTTAACCTTTACAAACCTTGTTTTTTTTTTGCAAATTTAATTAAAGTTTTCCCTAAATTTTGGGGGCAAAATTATTACTTTTAAAAGTTAAAAAAAGAAAATTTAATAACCTTTAGTGTTCACATCCCATGGTGAGTGAATTTGCTTGAATTAAGCAAAATCCGAAGTTTTTGTATTAAACTTTTTATATTGTAAAAATTTTTAGGAAGTTTCTATTAAAATTGCCAAAGTTTAATTTTTTTAATTTTGAATATTTTAAAATCCCAAACAAATTGTCAACAAGCCAACTTTCTCCTTCAGTTATCATAAAAAAACATTGGTAACAAATCTCCAACATTTGGTTTTTTGACGGTTCCATTTGTTTAAACACGAACTTTCTATCCGATAAACCCATGTAAAGAGACCAAGTTTTTCCAGTTGATTAATTATAAAAGGGATAAGAAAGTTAAAGGATTAAAAATAAAACTTTTTTTCCAAAAACAAAATCCAAAATAAAATCTGAAAAAAGGCACTTAAAAAGTAAAAAATTTTACTTTTTTTTTTTTCAAATTTAATTAAAAATTTTCCTTTTTAAAATTGTTTTGGAAATTCCTAAAAAATTTTGCCAAACCCCATTAATTTAAATTAGGACAATAATATAAATTTCTTATTTTTAAAAGCGGAGCCAATTTTTTAAGAAAATTTTTGAAGGTTTAAATTATTAAAATAAGGCCAAAGAAATTAAACATCCAATTAATTTTTTAATTACGGATTTCCAGGCCTTTTCCATTCAGACTAAAAAATTTTATTTTAAACAAAAGGAAACCGTTCCCAAAAATAAATTTTTGAAACCGGCATTTGTTCCGGACCAATTTAAGATAAAAGTGTGAAGAAAACTTTCCATTTAGGTTTTAAAAAGTAGCCGTTTGGTTAAATAAACTTTTTCCTAACAAAACCCATTCCAAAATCAAACCTGAAAAAAGCCAAAAGGGTAAAAAATTTTAACATTTTTCCTTTTTTATTAAAAATTCCTTTTAATGTTTTGGTTAATTTACGAATATTTTTTGGCCCTATTTTATTAGGAAAATAAATATACAATTCCCTTAAATTTTTGATTTTGAAAGTTTTTAGGTTTTTGGAAATCCAAAATTAATGCCCAATTAAAATTAAAAGGAAACCCAAACCTGGAAATTCCCTTTTTTAATTAATTTCGGTTTTATAAATAGGGAGTTATTTAAAAAACTTAAAAAAAAAAAAAAACCGAATTGATAATCTCCTCCTTCTTTGGAAATCGATGTAAAAGTACTTTGTCAACGAATCGTTCACATTCATTTGACATTAATTACTCTGTACAGAAATGTTGAATTTTAATTTTTTTTTTTTATATTTTAGCAAAGATTTACTGTTATAAAAACCACTTAAATATTGTAAAACTTGATTCATAATTTAGTTATAATTAAAACACAATATAAATCACATAACCATGGTTCATATTATCGTAATTACCATGACAAATTTGTGCATATGGTGATGTAAGGGTGATTATGGTAATGTGAACATTGCTTGCGTAAATCAATAAATCTATGATTTGCACTATACTTACTTTATTTTTAATAGTAAAAAAGACGAAAGTTTGTAGTATGTAGTTTAGGCCCGGCTGAAAACCAGCGCTATAGTATTATTGCTATAGCATATGCAGAGCTGAGGTCCTTTTTGATCTAGATTACGGCTTTTGTATGTATACATATAATTAGTAATATTTTATTGTAATCTCTTGTTTAATGTGTGTTGCGTTAATTATGTCCGTATTTTCATTGTGAAATAAATGTTCTTTCTTTATCTAGTTGTTTAATCAAATATTCCATCAACCCATTTAGCCGGAAGGCGTTCATTGATAGACATTTTATGCTTCCTCCAAAAGTCATCACAAAGGCCGAGTCTGCGCTACTCACATCAAAGAGGTACCTGCAACCTTCACCAGGTTGTGGGTACACCTTGTAGCGAGTCTCTCCACGCTGCATCATCCTATATTTGATCGCTACTTAAGAACTCTTCGGCCCATCGATCATTCGTTCTACGAGCAATGTGCTTTCATCTACTGCTACCTATGTCTAGCGATTCTGAGGACTATATCGGTGACTTTGATTCTACTACGGATCTCCTTATTTCGGATTCAATTACGCAGAGATACTCTGAGAATAGCACGCTCCACTTCCCTTTGATTGATCAGGAGCTTACATATGAGGCCCATTGTTAGTGACCATGTCTCAGTACCATATGTCACGATTGGCAACATATACAGGTCAAAGATCTTGACACAAGATACCGCATCTTGGACTAAAAGACGTTACGTAGCTTTCAGAAAGCTGCCCAGCCAAGTTGGATTCGATGATTAACCTCTTTTTTTAAATTAGACGTACCTAACAGGACAGTTTGTCCCAGATAAACACAGTCAATAACAACTGTACGGTAGAAGGTAGAAGCATTGCTCTGAAATCCTCTTGTGGTCTAAGCTGTGATAACTAAGTCGTCGGCAAACCGTAGGTGAGTAATTTCTTCGACGTTTAAATTGATGCGTAACCCTTCCCTTTCATGAATCTTGAAAACATCTTCCAATGCAGCGGTGAACGCTTTTTGAGAAATATCGTCTCCTTGTGTGACTCCTCACTGCAAAATGATAGGACTTTAAAAGTCTGGTCCCACAGTCAGACTGAGATATGGGCGTTTTCATACAAAGTTTCGATTGAATCGTAGGTTTGTTTATAGTCCACTAATGCTAAGCAAAGAGGCCCTCTTCTGTCTCCTGTATAACTTGCTGTAACGTATGTTGATGATCTACGGTACTGAAGTCTTTTCGGAAACCGGCTTGTTTGGGATGTTAAAAATCATCAAACCTGTACACGAGACCGTTGGTAATAACTCTTGAAACCTTGTTGTCAACATGGCTCAGAAATGGCCTATTTCAGCAGGGCATTATCGCCTTTTTTAAGAAAAGCATTTTCTTCTTCACACTTGTGATCCATGCTTACAGCGTTTTTCCTTCGAGAATGAAACAAGGTCCGAAGGGACCTAAGTACTGGTTTAC